>JAKCWG010000690.1:0-75702 GCA_021464415.1 Lonicera japonica | reverse complement strand
ATTAGTAACGGATTTTTATGTGTTAGAAATTTTTTTTCCAACGGATTAAGTCCATTACAAAAAGGTTATTCTGGTGCAGTGTAGCTCTATTCCACAAAGGAGGATTAACCCATATCTCTATACGAGGCAAACCTCATCTCTATATCTTTGTCTCGTTCAATATTTTTTATCATTACTTCATTCTTGTTTTGTTCTATACAAACCACAATCACCTTAATTATTTGACCGTGTGGTTGGGAATAGACACACTCTAGATTTTCGCACCAACATTTGTAATTTAAAAAAATAATTTAAAGGGTAAAATATTTTATTTTATTTTTTGAAAATTCCCCCTTTGCATCCCTTAATTTACCTCCAGTCCTGATAGGGATGGCAGTGTTATCCAAAACCATCCCCATCTCCGATTAGGTATATCGGGTAATCCTCATCCCCATTCCTGTCAAGGGAAGAAAAGTGGTGTTAGAAATAATATAATGTTATATAAATATATACATATATAGATGAAATTATACATATATATAATGAACAATGAACTAATTATATATATACACACACATATAAATATAAAATTACAAAATTAAATATATTGGGGCTGGTGCGGGTGTGGGGGCAGGATGGAGATTCCCATACCCGAACCAGACTAATTTTAAAAATTCTTGACCCAGACCTACCCTCGATTACTTGTTCCTATACCTGTCCCCATCAAGCTGGGGATATACGGGTACCCGATCCGACAAATATTTTTCCATTCCTAGCCACTGTAGATAGTGTTTGTCTAATATTGTGCAAGAGGGGAGATGGAATTAACAAATTAGCCCTTTCATTGCATTAAAAAAATATCACTTGAACTATGATCGGAACAATAACCTTTTGCATAAATAATTAAATATATGTAGAAAAATATTAAAATGTGTTTAAGGGTACATGTTAAGTATGTTATAAATAAAAAAAATTAAGCTCATGTACGAAAATATGTATCATATTTAACGTATGTCGGATTTCATTATTTTTATTTATAAGATTAATATATAGTATTAAAGCACACATTAACATTATCCATATATATATAATAATAATAGTGCGAATGTGTGAGGTGCCACATTCTAGTAAATATGATGTTTGATTTATGATACAAAATATAATTAATTGCTTGCGAAAACAAAACCATTAATATTTTATTGATTGATTAAAAAGTTAGGTTCGTAGCATCACAAGTGTTGAAAAAAATAATTTGCATAGCTTCTAGAGAATTAGTAGTAGTAGCAGTGCATAATGTCAAGGGCCGCTAAATTTAGAGTGAATTGACATGCACACCGGAAAGAGAGTGAGGAACCGTACGTATTGCGGAAGATTTCAGAACACACTAAAAAATATCAAACAGGTGGAGAAGATCCTAGGAGCCTTGACAACTTAACAAAGTTACTAATTAGACTATATTAAAATATTTTTTAACTTTAAAATTTAATGTGATCAAATTAAAATTTTAAGGACATAATTGATACTAATAACATGTTTCAAGAGTAAAAAATGTAACTAACTCCATGTTACAGTTAAACAAGAAGTTAGAGCTGACTTTAGCATGCATCTAAGCGGAAAATTGAGTAAAATGGTTACAAACTAAAGCTGTAATCAAATTTCCAAGAAATTAAAATCTCTCTTTAAATTCTTAAAATCTCGGAGAAATATAATTTTTGATTAAACCTTTCGGTAGCTCCCTTTAATATCTTAAAATTATTTAAAAATTAAATTTTTAATTTGAAACTTATGAAAAAACCTACATGTCAAATTGGGACAAATATTTAGAAACACAGACGTCAAATATAGCGGTAAACGATGTAAATAGCCTTCACAGCAAAGATCTATTTTATAAATATTTTTACGATATCTTATAAAAATATCTATCGTACGTGTATTAATTTATAAATTAACATTTCTCTACAAAACATAATATCTTAATTTATTTTTTAAAAAATCAAATGTTTTACACATAAAGTGAATATTTGACCCCAACTATCATTTTTTTAAGTGTGTTCTTAAATGTACCCACAGAATCAGTCTTCTCACCTCATTGTGAGAATATTTTCTTCTCACCTCATCAAATCTTTAAAAATCTTGCACTTCACCCCAGTGGTGAGGTGAGTTTACTAAAACAATGTAAAGACGATAAAGTTTTATTGCTAAAAGTGAAAATATTAAATAGTATTAATTTTTTCATTAATATAAGACATATTAAACAAAAGTTACATTGTTCTTATAAATTTCATTAAAAATTTCGTCTAAATAGTACCTCTGAAGATAAAAAAAATAATAATTATGATGAATACAGTTTTAACAATTATATGATATTTCATATAATCTTTTATTATTCATTACTTTTAAATAGTTATTATTCATATTTTAAATTTATCTACAAATTTTATTTTTATCAAATAAGTAAATATAAGTTTTAAATCACTACATCAAAAATATTAAAAAATTAGAAGTTGATCCATATATTAGTAGTATATTTGATATACAAAATAAATTTGAAATATTTACTCCGTTTCCAATTAAATTTATTTCATCCTTTATCTTTTAAGCATTTTGAAAAATTTATTTAGTTATTTTCAACACATTTGTAAATAAAACAAAAATTAAATTAATTCTTTTATAATAAAGGTAATTAGGTATAAGGGCTCATTCGAATAATAATATAATTATAAAGGACAATTAAAAATTAGCCGTGTAAATTAAGGATACTGTACAAAAAAGACACTAATATTCATTCCTTATAATATCGTTTCATTATAACACTAACAGCAATCAGAAAGTGCTAAATGTGTTTAGCACCTGCTGGATAGTAATCAGAAGGTGCTAAATGCATTTAGCACCCCCTGGACTGCAACCAGAGGGTGCTAAATGCAGTTATCACCACAACCAAAATGTGCTAAATGCATTTAGCATCCACTAAACAACAATTAGAATGTGCTAAATACATTTAGCACAACCAGGACAAAGCATCTTCTGGACAGTAACCAGAAGGTGCTAAATGCATTTAACACCCCCTAGACTGTAATCAGATGGTGCTAAATGCATTTAACACTAAACCAAAATGTACTAAATGCATTTAGCACCCGCTGGATAGTAATTAAAAGATGCTAAACACATTTAGCACCCTCTTGACAGCAATCAGATGGTGTTAAATGCATTAAACAATACAACTAGATAGTGCTAAATGCATTTAGCACCCCTTGAACAGCAACCAGATGGTACTAAATGCATTTAGCACCCCTTGGATAGCAACCAAATGGTGCTAAATGTATTAAGTATCACAACCAGAGGGTGCTAAATGCATTTAACACCCTCTGGACAGCAACCAGATGGTACTAAATGCATTTAGCACTACCTGAATAACAACCAAAATGTGCTAAATGCATTTAGCACCTTCTGAATAACAACCAAAAAGTAGCACCACTTGAACAACAAATCAGAAGGTGCTAAAATAATTTTAGCTCCATTACAAAATTGAGAATAACTAAATTTATGATATCAATATTCATTCAATTCATTTATATATATATATGGATCGACGTAGGGTTCGTAAAAAAAAAAAAGGAGTTACGATCATATTTTTTTTCAAATCCCGCTAAGCTGTCGAAATTGGTCAATTTTGATACCAAAATGACTTCTGATCGTCTTAATTTTTTGTGCAATTATAATAACTTTGTCTTCTGAACAACATATCCAAAAATCAGCCAAATCCAACGGTTCGATTAAAAGTTATATATGTTTTACGATTGCAAAAGAAGAAGAAGAAGAAGAAGAAGAAGAAGAAGAAGAAGAAGAAGATGATGATGATGATGATGATGATGATGATGATGATAAAAATGATGATGATGAGAACGGCGCTCATCTCGGCGATACGATTAGAGAATCAGGTGATAGTGGTGGTGGTGGTGGTGGTGGAAGAGGTGAGATTATTAGTGAGACAATTTCTCTTTTCTCTTATTCTTTATTTTCTCTCTCTAAACTATGTATATGTAAGAAAGAATAGTATATCTTTTGTATAATTAGAGTAAATAATATAGTATGGTATTTTTGTCCATCAACATTTATCATTTTCCTTAAAATAAATTAATATTATGAAAAGTGTCTTTATTGTAAAACCAAATTATAAAATTAGTACTACTTCCCTTTATTAAATATGACTCCGTCCTTAGATTTATAAAACATTACGGAGCGATGCCTTATAACCCATTATCTCTTTATAATATATAAGAAAATTTAAACATTAATTATAATCAAAGAAAAGCCTTAAGCTATTTTTTCTTTATTAACCTTTTTTTTATACATACTTGTGTAAACTCTCTCTCTCTCTCTCTCTCTCTCTCTCTCTCTCTCTCTCTCTAAAGCGTACATGTGAGTGATATAGAGTAATAAGTTTAAGTTAGATTGTAAAGGCTCGGAGGAACCGTTGAAGTTAATTAATTAATTAACAAAAGTAATAATTAAGTATATAAGTATGTCTTAATTCATTGAATCAAAGATATTAGAAGATCAATTTTATTTTTATCAAAAATACTAGAAGAAAGATGACAGAGGAAAAAAAACTCGCAGGAAAAAAAGTGAACATTGATGAATTTTTCTAAGTGTTCTTAAATGCATCTATAAAATCCATTTTTTTCACTCCGGGTGTTCTTAAATGATTTTTGAATGACTTAAAAATATTTTCTTATTTCTTTTTAAAAAAATTTATCTTTCGTGAAAATGGAAAAAATGAATTGGAAAAATAAAATAGTTTTTATAAAAATAAATCATTTATTAAAATATTTTGTTACTTTCGATTTATAAGATATTTATTTTTTTGAGACTCAAGAAAACGATATCCTTACAAAATATTAAAAGGATAGAAATTTTCTCACTAAACTATTTCATTTTTCAATATTTTTTTACGAGTAATTTTTAGAATTTAAATATTAAAACAATAAAAGCACAAAATGCAACACACGCATATATATATATATATATATATATTATTTATGATATATTAGGCACATGTTAAGACAAACATTTTTTAGCTTTGACATTCTATAACTTAACAGGAGTTTTATTGAGCTCTACATGCATGCACAAATAAAAAGATTGAATAAATTAAGAAAAATATCATTGAAAATGTTATCGAGTCAAAGCAAATATAAAGAATATTTATTATAAACTTACATTTATAAGATATATGTAATTAAATGAAAATAGTAAATGAATGTTTGTTGGAAAAAAAATGAAGTTTTTTAATTAATTTTTAAAATTTTAAGTGGGTGAAAAGACAAATTAGTAGCAATTTTTTCAAAGTACATATGGGTGAAAAGAATGGGGTTTATGTTATTTTTTAAGTTAAAATTAACGTAACTTTGACTTTTGATAAGATGAAAAGACGGATTATATGGGTGCATTTAAAAATACCTTTTTTTAAAGTTCAACTGAAATATAGGCCCATATCAGACAGTACAATAAAAACAAGCAACCCGTGGAATATGGTACGAACAAAATGTATTAGATTTATTATCGAAACCACTAGATAATGGTAATTTTCCAACCAAAAAAAAAAAAAAAAAAACTGCACCATATAAATATATCCTACTTAATTACATCAATATAAATGGGAAAAAAATTAGTTCTGCAAGGAAAAAATATGTTAACTTATTGAAGAGAGTTCTTGCTTGAATTGTCTTTTTCAAATAAATATCGGTTGGATTCCAACTTCCTTTATATTACTGATGTGTATCGTTTCTACGGCATCTTTTTTGTGTCAGAATTTCATACTTCTTCCAATAATTTATCTCCCTTTTTAATCTTTTCCCGTTTTGGAGCTTCCTTTCGAACTTTATTTTCATGTAAAATTTTCTCTCGTTTTTTATCCCTGCAAAAGAGAAGGAAAAGAGGAACGTTGGTAGAAAAAAGGACATAGAAGAAAAAGGGCGAAAACATTGCTATTTAGCTATATATGTTTCAACAAATTAAGAGGATGTACTCTCAATAACAGGAAAAGGGCCTTTTGTTTTTGTTAGGTCTGGACACACTAAACTGCTCAATTCTAAATGCTTAATGCATATGACAAAATTTTGAATTCTTTCTTTTTTTTTTTATCTAATTTAACCTCTGAATAAATACTATAAGTCTTTTTGGTTAAGTTTTTGAGTTAATTTTTGGGAAGTCTCAAAATATGTTGAAAAGTGAATTTGATTTTTATTGGAGTTTTTTTCAACTAATTTAAAAAAACTCACAAAAAAAACTCAAAAAATAGTTACAATTGATCTAATTTCGATTTTTGGATTTAAAGTTATGGTGTTTTAAAAAAATTATGAAAGAGGAAATAAAGTGAAGCAGATTTTGGAATATGTGAAAGTAAAGTTAGCTTTTGGTTAAAAACTAAAAAACTAGTTTTTAAAAATTGAACCTAACGGGCACTGTGTGTTCGAATTTGTTTGACACTAAATATTGAATAAATGACATTTTTACTAGTTTATCTTTTTTTATTTTCCAATAAAAAATTTGGGCCGCCTTAGAATAAAATTATATTAAACCTCTTAAGCATTATGCATTCAATAGAGACCTTGCTTCTTAATGCTAATTTTAATCATATTCAGTATTAGTAAATGAAACTTAAATATTACCCCTTTGAGCTGAATAATTCCCTATTTAGCATTAAGAGGTAAAAATAAACACCCCCTAAATACAACGTACTCTTAATATGAAAAAGAGATAATATATATAGATATATTCAGTTAACACTCACTAGCCCGTTTACAGAAATATAAACTAAAAGGGAAACTGAATTATGGGGAACTTCTGCCCAAAAAAAAGAGGAGGAGGAAGAGATCGAGAGGGAGGTAAAATACGTACTCTTGCATAATCATATGTACTCTTCTGCTTAGTCCATCTGCTGGGATCAACTGGAGTAGTAAAAAGAATTAAGGTTATCAAAAACTAAATCAATCTAAGAGAAAAATAAAAATTAATCTGATGTAATAATAATATAAGATATTAAACAGATTATTTGAACAATTAATAAATGTTTTAGCTTACGTACGTACCATGGTAGTGGTTAAAATTAATGAAAGGAAAACAGGAAAGAGTGCAGCTACAACTGCAGAGAAGGGTGCATCCTCTCGAGCTAGATAAAGGGAAGCCATCAAAGATTGAGCCATGAAAAAACGAGCAACGACCAAACAATCTTCCCGAACAGCTACCAGTGCGACCCCAAAAATTATAGTCGTGAACAACCCAGGCAAAATCCTAGCCCTGAGTTCCACTTTTGGGTTATTATACCCGGTTGATACAACTAGGTCGAGTGTGGGCTCGATGCACAAGTAAACTAAGAAAGTGGCAATATAGGGTCCAAAGTAGTATTTTATGTGTAGTAGTGCTTTTGATATAAATATTTCTATTTTCGAATAATAAGCGTAACACAACGCAGGGATGCATGCGAATGGTGATTGTAGTAAGATCGCTACAATAAGAAACAAGGTATTCTCGAGAAAAGAATAAGGACCTTGTAATGCTCGGATATCTTTCCAGACGGGTGCGGCCAGTGCTAGAAACCATGTTACATGCGAAAATACAAATATTAATGTAATTAGCAAAAAACCCATCACAGTCTTCGCGTTCTCGTTGTCCTCTTCGTTTGTGTTGGTCGTCATTATGGCGATAGTCGAGATGTATGAATCGATCGACTACTTGTATTAATGTTAATTACATGTACCGATTGGTTGATTATTTTATATATATATATATGTATGAGCATTAATTATGATTATATATGTATATATATATATGCCAGCTGCCAATTAGGTAATTAATAAGACGCGTTCTTCCATTTCATTCCTAATTTTGCCGACGCTGCGTAGCTAGGGTTTGGGTTTTCCTTAATAAAGGGATAATTAACAAAAATGACTTTTAAAGTTTGGCTGAATCTCTCATTCGTCCATAAAGTTTAATTTTTGATTGAAATATTTTTAAAAGTGTTTAATTATTCTCACTCGTCCAAAACTGAATAATTCATTAAAAAGATGGATAGAAAACATATTATGATTGTTACGAACCGCTCTTTTAAGGAGCATTTTTAGATAATTCAACCAAAAATTCAATAATAAGAACGAGGATTTAGGTCAAATTTTAGGGGTTATTTTTGTTAATTACCCTTAATAAAGGTACAAATTAAAGGAGGAAAAATAAGCAAAGAAATGGAAAGACAAAACTAAGTAAAAGATGGAAGGGAAATTTCGTTCACTTTCCTTTCTTCGATTTGTAGAAGAAATAGAGAACTGATCGAAAGAAGGAATTAAATTAGGTGAAAGGATTCGCTTTCCTTCTTATATATCATACCAAATTTAATTCTTTAGAGAGGTGAAGGAAGGAGGAGCCCATCAAATTTAATTAAAAACAAAGGAAAATATTGGAAGTACTGTATAGTGCGGAAAATGATGGGGTGGGGGAATCCCTCGTATATATATACATATTTTTATGATTTGTGATAATATATTTTAATATAAGAAGGATATGTTTTATTATCATAATAACTGATGACAATGATAAAATTAAAATTAATCGTAATGAAATTTGACAAATTTACTCATATTTTTTAATATATATATATATATATATATATTCAAATTGTTTACTAATTGGAAAAATGGAGGTAAAATCTCTTATATAATCATATTTTTACATAAGATCAAAAATAAGATATTTTATTGTGGTAACGACTCATTTTATTATCATAAATATTAACAAGTACAAAATTAGAATTAATTGTGTGGGATTTGACATATCTACCCATATCAATGCATATTATAAAATATATCTTGTAGATACAAATTTTTTTCTACCATAGCTTGTTTCCTAATTTCCCAATTACATTTTTGTTTATCTTTGTTAGATTCATTAGGCAAAATCAAATTTCTTTACAAAACTTTAATCAAGGTGTCACTACAAATTTAATGTGAAATTTACAAGTTTTATTGCAAAATTTGAAATGAAACTTATAAATTTTACTGCAAATTTGCAAGATAAGTTTACAAATTTACAAAAATTTACAACTTGCAAAAAAAAAAAATTATGCCAAAATTTAGAAGTTCACTACCATATTTTCAAAAATATTGCTGTGAGATTTAACTATATGAATATTGCAATGAAATGTAACTATATAAACTGCAGTGAGAATTACGAGTTTAACCAATATTTTAAAAGTGAAGACGTAAGTCTAAGCATTTGTTTGACCAAAGACGAGGAATAAAATTTTTGTGCAAAATATTTTTATATTTTAAAATAAGAAATAATTAATTTAGGCATAAAAATATATTTTGATTGCCATCTTACAGTCAAATAATTTAGTTTAAGGTGTAAAGTGGTAAATAGAAATAACTTAGGGGTGTACAGTAATTTATTAAAATTAAAAATATATTTTGCATCTTGTTGTAGGAATAATTCTACTCAATACTTCATTAGATGAGCCCTTTAAATAGGGTACAAATACAATAGTAAATAGGGTTTACAAGGAAGCCCATTATGGCCCATAATACATAATTTACACAGTAAATCCCTAATACATATTCTATCTAGGCGATAGCACACTACGTGTAATTTCCTTAAACACTCCCCCTTGTGCAGAGTCGAAGATAGAATGGTACATGTCTTGTTGCCTCATTAAAACCTTGTCAAGTAACAAAAACCCTGTGGGAAAAAATAACCTTGATCGAAGGGAAAAGAGTACAACATTACAACAATCATGTTAGACTTCCTCCGTTGAGTCTATATTTTCATTTGATCCTTACTTCAATCAATAGAGTTTGCACGTATCGTTACCTCGTTAAAAACCTTACCAAGTAACAAAACCCAGTGGGAAAAATAAATCTTGGTTTAAGGAAAAGAGTATAACGTAACGTCGGGTAGATATTAGACTCCCCCTCAAGTCTACACCTCCCCCTGATATTTACATTAATCAAGGAATTTGAAAAGCTTATGCATGTATCGTTGCCTCGTTAAAAACCTTACCAAGTAACAAAACCCAATGGGAAAAAATAAACCTTGGTCTAAGGAAAAGAGTACAACGTATGTGTGAAAATTTCATCATATTTCACACATTCCCTTGATCATTACTTCGATCATGAGAGTTGGAAAAGTCTAAGCACCCTTATATTTTTCACATGCTTTTCAAATATGGCCTTAGGAAAAGATTTGGTGAACTAGTTTGCTATATTCTCCTTAGAGCTTTGTGTGGGCCAGAGAGATGCCCAACATCAACAAAATCAATCAAGATTTTGTTTGGGATTTCAATGTAGGGGGTGGCTATTTTAGCATCATCATTTACTTTAGATGTTACTGTCGTATACACTTTTTCCTCTCTGTAGGGAAAGAACAATTTCAAGCCAATGGTTCCTTTTAGGCGTTCAATTATGCTGCGTTGGCGCTAAGCTAAATCTAGCTAACAAGTTCAATGCGAATATTATGTCTAGTCGAGTATTTTGTGTTAAGTGCAATAATGCGCATATTGCATTTAGATAGAAAGTTTCATCTCCTATCTCCCAACATATTTTCGTAATCTTACTTTGTACGAAATTGATCTTTCCTTTGATCTAAATTTCGACCGACCATGGGAGTGCTAGTAGAATGCGTTTTGTCCATGTTAAATTGCCTGATTATCTTTTGAACGTACGCAGACTAGTGGATTAGTATTCCACAAGCTCGATATTCTAGATTAAGATCTAAACAAAAATTCGAATTTTCCCAAGATTCTTTATCTCAAATTTGGATTTCAAGTAACTTGCGGTTTCTCTTATTTCATCAAGAGTACCTATTATGTTCATATCATCGACATATACAGTTACAATTACGAATTCGGAACTTGTTTTCTTTATGAATACGCATGTGCATAATTCATCGTTCTTATATCCCTTCCCAATCAAGTAGTCACTTAGACGAATATACCACATCCGTCCGAATTATTTTAATCTGTAAAGTGAGCGTTTCAACCTAATTACAAACGCACTCCGTGGTTTAGAGTCACTTGACTTGGGTAATGTAAGGCCATTAGGCACTTTCGTATATATCTCTGAATCATGATCCCCTTAGAGATATACAGTAACCACATCCATGAGCTGCATTTCAGTCCTTCGAAAACTATCAAACTAATCAGGTAGCGGAATGTTATAATGTTTAAGCAATTCCAAAGCGTCTATGTGAAACCTTGCGCCATAAGGTGAGCCTTTTACTTTAAAACTTCATTTTTTTTCATTTACGCTTTATGGCAAATAATTGTTTATGTCCTACAGGCTTTACACTTGGCGCGGTTAGCACTACCGGACCAAATACCTGTCTCGTTGCCATAGAATCTAATTCTATATGGATTGCTTATTTTTATTTAGGCCAATTTTTGCCCTTTGTTGACATTTTGCAACAGAGCGAGGTTCGACATCATCGTGCTCTTTGACTTCTTGAGCAACAGTGTATCATTAATGCATCCATTAATTCATATGCCATCCCTTAACCCATTGAGATTTATTTATTCTCTGGAATCACTATAACTTCGGGGCGTCCCCCAGTATTGATTCATGGACATAAGCATAATCAGAGATAATCTCATAAAAGGGACTTTTACATTAATGATTAATTGATTAATTTGTGCCTTACTCCACCTCTTCTTTGGCATGAGTGTTTGTCGAACCAAATGGCCTCCTTTTATTCCTTTTAAGGAGCCATGGCCTCAACCACACCTCCACTAAGTGTAGTTGCATCGTCTCTTTCTGCGACATTGTGCCCTTATTGGGGACTTTATAACCTTGCAGGCATATTGCAGCTGATATATTTGATCTCGTCACTTTTCAGTATCATTAAATGTATCAGGCATCGAATCTGTTACATTTTTAAGATCGATTATTCTTTTTCACTTCACTATACATTGTGATGTGCGTGGGGATCAAGATGAGACATAGTGGAGACCACGACAATTCCTGTCGTTCCCTTGAAAATTTCTTTTCTTATCTCCCCCTAACGACGGGAAGACTGTCTCATCAAAGTGACAATCCGCAATTCTTAGCGGTAAAGAGATCACCTGACAAGGATTTCAAATAGCGGATTATCGTTGAGAATTCATATCCAACGTTAATACTTAATTGTTTTAGCAAGCCCAGTTTGGTGCGCTGTGGGGGCGCAATCGGCACATATGCATAAAATATCAGGCTAATATCCAGTTACCAACTGGTATGCATATAATAGTTGTCTAATATTGGACTTTGAAACAAATAAGTAAAGCTGCATACAATATTGCATAAATCTCAGGCATACATAGGCAATACAGTGCGCATAACCAATGCCCTATCTACCATCTATATCCTTTTGATGGTTACTTTTTGTGAGACCTTTTTGCGTATGCACATGAGAAACGGGGTTCTTTACTTCGATTTTATGCAATGATCATCAAGTACTTTTGATGTAAACCCTCCAGCTTTATCGAGTCTTATGGACATGGTACAATAATCAGGGTGGTGAGCCCTTAAGCGTATAATATGTACTAAGAGGTTTGTAAATGCAGCATTTCTTGTAGACGATTATTCAACATGTGACCAGAATGTCGAATTATCCACCAGATCCATAAAGTACTTTGAATGGTTCCGCACTCTGGATGGATTTATCTACAAATATATATTGTAAGAATGGTATATTTTATTTTGTATCTTTAGCATAAGAAGGTCTCGATCTTATTTTTGCTAAAGAGCAGGCTTTGAAAAAATGGAGTGTCGTTCCTTTGACATGGTCAATTAGGCATAATGGGAAGGGGGATATGGTTTTCAATACTTCGAAAATCAATAATTACTTTGAGCATTACTAGTATCAACACATTGCAGTGTGTTAAAGTTTTGTCCCATTTATTTGTCACTCAAAATAATGGATATCCGTGTAAATACTTTAACGCACGGTTTATCATGACCAAGGTGCACTAGGCAAGCATGCCAAAGCCTGTATGAGTCTATGTCCCACGGTACATTGTTAGTGACATCATAAGATTTGACAATCCTTATCTTAGTGGGGTACATTCCACTAGAATAACTCATAAGTTTCTTTAAAATGCGTTTCTTTACACTTTTGTTTAAAAGTAAAATAAATATATTTTTATTCCATTCTTACATTTTGTTTTTGTATGATTACTGTTGGTAAAAATATCTTTAACAAAGTTCGGGTTGCTCTATGTGCATATAGAGCGTATGTGACTGTAAACACCATTTTAGTAACAAAATGGTTGAGCAGTTCGTCGCTCTTATGATGATTTAATCATCATAGTCACATAGGTATGTTATGAATTGCCTATTTCATTGTATGGCTATAGTGTTCTCACTATCAACCAATTATTAAAATTATCATCGATTCATTTTTACAGTAATGAAATCGAGTATAAATTCCGAACTATGTAGTAATAAAACAAACAAATTCAATTACTTAAGAATAGAATTCGAATAAAACTAACAGTAATCAATCCAGTATCTTGTTTAGAAATCTAATCCATCAAATCAACATAAACTTTAAGACAAAACCATAGTCTAATTAAAAATTAGGCAATATGCCTGTTCAACTACTTCTGAAAAATAAACTAAATAAAGTAGATCAGTCAAAATCGGGTGCATCCATTGACTGAGCAAAGTCCTTCTTGTCTGCGATTGTGAAGTTGACATAAGCGTCATTGTCTTCTTCGTTCATAAAGTGAGATTCTTGTTCTTTAGATTCTCGATATCTCTTATAACTGGCTGCTACTTTAGCGCTTGCATGGCAGTTCTTGTACCAATGCCCAGCAACTCCACACCTATAACATGGCTCGTCGCCAACTCTTTCCTTTTTGACCGGAGGATTGTTAGGTGCATTTTTCATCTTATTTTCTTGACCACTAGGTCCAATATTATCATTTCTTCTCCATACTTTGGAAGAGCCTCCACGACCCGCACCACGACTCCCACGTCCCTTTCCACGTTGTGCCTTGTTGCCACGTGGGTAGGGATCAACACGTCCAACCCCCCTTGCATTGGGGTTCTTTCCACTATTCATCTTACCGTAGTTAGCCTCAGGAATTTTCTTTGTCCCGACGGGCCTAGCATTGTTATTCAAAAGAACCTCATTATGCCTTTCAGCCACTTGCAGTATGTTGATCAGCTTATTGAATGTTGTGATTCTTTTGTTATCATACTCGAGCCTATACTGGTTCGCTAGTATAAGTGCTGAAGTAGGAAAAGTGGAAAGTGTCTTCTGAATCATATCATCTTCCGTGAGATCCTTTCCACAGAAGTTAAGACGTGCCTTTAGGCGCAACATGTCCTTGTTGAAGTCATTAACCCTTTTATAATCAAGCAAGCGGATTTCATTCCACTGAACGGTCAATTCTGGGAGCAAAGTGTCATGAATGTTCCCAAAACGTCCCTTAAGGGCATCCCATAATTCTTTAGGTGTCTTCAATTGAAGGTACTCCCAACGTAGGCTGGGGTCAATATGTTTTCTTAGAAACATTAATGCATTTGCTTTCACCTTATCAGACGGTCCATTGTCTGTGGGGTCTTTGGGGTCAGTAAGTGTAGCCGAATATTCTTTAGCCACAAAAGCGGTTTCTACATCAGAAACCCACCGATGGTACTCAAGTCCTTCTGAGTCCAAAATGTCAAATTCGGGTCGAGTTGGGTCGGCCATCTTAAAAAATTAAAATATTACACAGTTATGAGTACATCCATATTAATTATGTTTTAGGAATATGAATTAGATTTCAAAAAACAAGATCGGTAATGGTCACCTTTTTCTTGATTATGGGTATATACCACAGCTTTTTCTTGAAGGTTGAGCGGCAAGAGTCGAGACCCGTTGTGGTGGCAGCCGGCGGCTAGGGTTTCTTAGGGTTAGGGTTGTTAGCTCTGAGCGTGCTGATAACGTGTTGTAGGAATAATTCTACTCAATACTTCATTAGATGAGCCCTTTAAATAGGGTACAAATACAATAGTAAATAGGGTTTACAAGGAAGCCCATTATGGCCCATAATACATAATTTACACAGTAAATCCCTAATACATATTCTATCTAGGCGATAGCACACTACGTGTAATTTCCTTAAACACATCTCTCCATTTTTTCTTAATTCGCTGACCAAATAAATGAATAAGTAAGCTTTCAACCACTCACATAAGAGGTGGACATATCATCAACAAACCACTTTTTTTAAGTTCGAATACCACATCTATCAGTTTCGAACCTGTGACTTCTCTAATACAAGATTAGAGAGGATGTCACTAGGTTACAAGGCCATTAACTTTGAAAATCTCTCTTTCTTCTCAAACACATTTGTAAATTTCTTCGAGCCAATTTTTTAAATTGAGCAGCTGATCTTATTGGTGAACATCAGTGGAACAATTAAGAAAACAAACCGCTAATGCTTATTCTTCTTCTCTCTCTTCATTCTTCAACAAATCCATAATTTTTTCCCCAAATCTCAACCTAAACTCTAATTTCTCCCCCAAATCAATCACTAGTTCACCATTCAACCTACTATACAACTTACAAAAAAAAAAAAAAGCAACAAAAGTGCAAGCCGTAAACGCGTAGACGTAGAAAGTGTATACCTTGAATAAAAAGCATTCGCTTAGACCCAAAGGTATAAGCCTAATGGACATATCACACTTAATTCATAATGTGCATGATATGATGGCCTTTTTTTTTGCAAAGCGCATCGATGCGAGCTCTCTAATGCTTTTTAAAACACTAAGTTTAACTGCAAAAAATATGAATATGTCGGAAATAGTGTAGTCCATTGTTTTCTAATTTGTATTTATATATTATTTGTAAATTTACTAGTACTATAAAAAAAAAGAAATTTCTTGTAGTATTCTACATAAGTTTTTTCTATTAAATAAGAGTGTAATAAATGTTATCTTGTTGGATCTCAAATTTTGAAAATGAAAAATAATGCTAAATGGGCATTTTTGTTCATAACAATATAAATTTCGGAACACATGAGTTTTGGTTGATAATGTTTGTATTATGTCATTCTCGTCTAAATCCATACTAATTTGCTAATTATATTCCTTAGTCTATTATTTCTTAATTTATATTTCTTTTAATATTTGCTGGTGTCATTGAGAAACATCAAATTTCTGTACATTTACAAAAAATGGTGATTTTGTTCCTATCCATCAAAATTTTCGGTCCGCACTAGTAAGTTAATCCGTGTTGCATATTAAGTTAATCCGCAAGCACGGATAAACTTACAAAAACATATTATGAATTTAATTTTATAAATATTATTTTTAATAAGAATTTAATATTAAAATATTCACTAAATTAATAAGTACAACCACTTTAAAAATTTAGATTTTAAAATAAATTTTAATTACCTTTGAAGTAAAATAACAAAATAAAAATTCAACCCCTTCCCGTTCAATTTTTTTTTTTCTTTCCCACCGTCACAGCATCCTCAAGCTCCTCCTTCTTCTTCCTCCTACCGTCCATATTTAATTTAATTTTTGTTTTTACAATTTTACTCCTATCATTTTTCCCCTTCCATCTGCTTCTTCTCAAATATTCTTCTTACTTTAATCCTAATTTCTCTCTTTTTCTATAAGTTCTAAATTTATACCCAACAAGGTCTAAATCATTCATCCTTTTCAATTTTCTTGTTCTTTCTCTCCTTGTACATATACATATATGTACAATATATACTTCATCTTCTTTGTTCTTTCTTTCTCTCTCTCTCCATATATATATATATGTATGTAAATACTTCATCTATCTTATTCTTCTTCTTCAATTTAAATCTAGTTGAATCACAAAGTAATCACATATATTTATAAAGCCCTCTTTCATCCCTATTAACATCAAGCCCCTCTTACAAAATCGAGGTCGCCGGCAATGGTAGGTTTGATTTCAATTGATCTAAAATTTCACCGACCACGTTCTCTCTCTATAAATTGATCCAAGTTTTTGCCACATTCTGATCATTTTTCCATGTTTTCTCACTCCCTCATCATCGCTTTCTCTCTCTAATCTCGCTGGAAAGTTTTTCATTGTCGATTAAAAGGAAGAGGACCACAAGAAGAAGTAGTACTATGCACATATTTATGTATTAAGATCCATATTTGAAATATATGAGAGAGAATGATGAAGTCAGTTTTAATTAGGGCTTTTTAATTTCGACTTATGATTTCGATTTGAAATCTCAATATTTTAATTTTGCATTTTCATTTTATTGAACTTATAATTGAGTGTAAATAAAGTAGAAGAAGAAATTAGGGTTCTTAAAGTTAAATCTAATTTTGTAATCCAAAAGTGCCCTAAAATAAAAATGGAAAGGAATTAAAAAGGAATTATATTTAGATTAGGAATCTTAATTAAAAAGGAATCCAAATTTATACAATTATAAATTAATTTTAATTGGTGAATATACTTATCAATTTTGAAAAGGGTAATATTGTAAAACTTTGTACAAAATTTTCATTATTTAAAGGTAGATTAACTGCAAGATACGGTTGATAGAAACAAAATCACCCTAAAAAAAATAGTTGCAAAACTTTAATTAAATTTAAAAATTTTCACTACAAAAATGAAGTGAAATACACTTCATATTTGCAAGACAATTTTATGTGAAATTTAGAAGTTTAACAGCAAAATTATGAATATTGCAATTTATAATTTTGATTAAAATGTAGATAGGGCCAGTATTCCTGATATGAGAGTTCTTAAAATGTAGTAAATTTTTATTTTAATAAAATAAAAAGGTTTTGATTAAAAAAAATATTGCGATTAATTGCTTCCTAATTTACATTTATATTTATCTTTTTCGTAAATTTACAAGTATGCTAAAAAATTCTTGTATGTAGCACTAAAAATAAGTATTTTTGTTTTATCGAAAGAAGATGAATGTTACAATATTATTGAATTTTAAAATTTTAAAATTGAAAATAAAGCTAAAGAGGTATTTTTTGTCCATATAAATGTGGAGTTGGCAAGAATAGAATTTTGGTAGAAAAAATTTGTATCATGTCCTTCTCATCTAAAACCAACCATACTAAGTATTTATCACTGAATTATATACATATATGCAATATTCTATTTAGATTTTTAAAATAAAATAAATAATTCCAAAAACATTAACATTTTTTGTACAATATGTTTAACGTCGCGAGTTCAAATCTTTAGTTGAACTTTCTGGGAGGTAAAAATTATAAATGAGTTTTTTGCCAACCCAACCTCGCTGGCCCATGTCATTGTCAACCTAAGACCCGAGGCCATTAAGCTCATTATATTTTATACGAGGAAAAGCAGTCAACCAACCACAGTATGTTTCATATTTTGGCTGACCACAAAGTCAGTAGGACCAATAATGAATAAAGACTTATAGAGGTAATGTATTCCAACCAATACTTATCGGCCAACAAAAAAAAAGAGAAGCTAAACTGGAAGATAAATAACAGAAAATAACTACCCATACAAAATAACTACTTGTACACATTCTCTCTACACTCACTCCCACTAAGTTGTCTTCCTCCTCTAATCAATCCCCAATATTTTTGCAATTGTATTCTCTCATTAAGCTTTTAAGTTAATATAACCAATACACTCACTAAAAAGAGGATGTAATATTATATTTGGTATAATAGCCACAAGAGAAACATACTCTCGCAACAAATCTAATCTCATTTCTATTACTAGTTTATTATTGTTCATCAATATCTTTTTTTTTTAGTTACCAAACATTCTTACTAGGCTAATTCTAGTTAAATTAGGCTTAGTCAAATTTTCATCACTCACAAACTTAAACCTATTTTTTTTTACTTTATATTATTCAAAATATTGGATTCCTCACTCACAGTACATCGATGGTTGTAAACAAGCATTGGGCAAGCAAATAGGAATCCCACTACTTTCGTCTCAGGTAAATAATTAGAAATGAAAAAACTCCTTTAAGGGAAACGAACCAATTTCAATCATCTA
This sequence comes from Lonicera japonica, assembly GCA_021464415.1. Lineage (NCBI taxonomy): Eukaryota > Viridiplantae > Streptophyta > Magnoliopsida > Dipsacales > Caprifoliaceae > Lonicera > Lonicera japonica. The sequence goes on along the minus strand of JAKCWG010000690.1, from coordinate 56,715 downwards.
GCAACAACCAAGCCTTTTGGTCTTTTGATATAAAATTACAATTGGGACAATTTAGAATATATTCAATTTGTTTCTTTAGTCAATTTTTGAGACTATTAAAACAATAATTGGCCAGCGAGAATCACAAATTGCAAACATAAATTAATCGAGATACACAAAAATTAATCCGGACATTAAATGTGTAAAAAAATTCTACTAACCAAAGAACATACATCAAAACAACCAACTATGAGAATACACAACAATATTTCTAATAGACCTATTGATTTAGCAAGACCACGAGTTACATATTTTTTTTTTACTTTTTTTAATAAAATAAAAAGAACAAGCTCGTCAAAATCAAGCTAAAGAGATGATATCAAAGATAATTACACCAATATTAAAAAGACCATAGGTTTTATTTTTTAGTATCGAGCATATAAATAGGTTGTCTCCTTTTGACATTACTAAATTTTTAGAGATGACAAAATAGCTCAATTCAATAGGATTTTAACCCGCCCCAATCCGAATTGGGGGATGCTCTTTTGAAAAGGGTCGAGTAATTGTTTAAGGTCAACATTAATTTGACTTGAAAACTAAATTTTCAAACTGCATTACGCGACACATGTAGGGCATGTTCAATTGCAACTATATAATTATGGTGAAAATTGTTTAAATTTTAGGCAATTTATATTCTAAGCAATTCAACTTTAGGAAAAAGTATTTAAATGTGTTTGATTGCATTTATTTTCTATATGAAAAATATCTACCTTTTTTCTTGCAAAGATAGCATATTTTTTTAACTTTTGATATTTGATTACTTAGATTCTATTTAGATCAAATTGAACTTTTTTGTTTTTGAGCTAACTTATTTTCTTTGAAGTAAGCTAATTATGCATCATCCACTTGTACCTAGAAAATAGGTTAAACTAGAAAATTAGGCAATCAAACACCAACAAATTAGAACAAAAAAATGTTGCTCAGTTTTTCATAGAAAACTTTGGCAATCAAATACATCTTGTATGTGACGCGTGTGTGCAATATGATAGTTATTAATTGCTTACAAAAAGTTGTAAAATGGTATTTAATCAAGTAGTAAGTGTATGTATTTTCAAGTTTAAGATTATGAGTTCAAATCTCAAATTATATATTATTTTTCTGAAATTTTCAGCAAAATTTAAGGTTATAAGTTAAAATCCCAAATTATGTATTATTTTCTTGAAATTTTCTAACGCAATAAGGTACATTTTTAACTTCACGCATAATTGCAACTTTTAAGAATATGCTCTGGCAAGGCTTGCTCAGTTGCACTGAGCCAGTTGAAAACGGTGGCCAAAAACCACGGCAGAGATATTCTGATGAAGTCGAAGTCACAGCGAAAGAACAAAGAAAAATCACAAATCTTAATTTGGAAAATCTTGAAAAATATTAATCAATTAGTAATTTGGGACGGAAAAATGTAATTGTTTCTTCTCTGTGGAGGGCCGATGTTTGAAAATTTATTCGTTGGACAAAATTGTTTTTGAGAGAATATCATTTCCTTGTATAACTTACTAGCTTTTTTTAAAATAATTCAGGGCCATTAATTTTTAATATAGTTATCTATTGCTTGTATTGGAAAAATCAATATAGACATTTATTACACTACTAGTAGAATTAGACACTTCAACGGTAGAACCCAAGTCAAAAGAAATTTATTACACTACTAGTAAAATGTCAAAGTCTCTAACCATTTTGGCCCATTATTAGAAAGGTGTTGTGACTTTGACCTTTAATTTTATGCACTTCTCTTTATAAGGTCAAGTCCTTAAATTTAAATGGTTTAAAAAAAAAAATTCGATTTTTTATACTCCTTTTTAAATGTTGGCCGTCACTTACCACTGTGCTATAAAACTATTAGTTTTAACATATACATTTTTTTATTCATAATTTATAGAACTCGTCTATCTTTTATATGTTAGTGGTAAGAATGGCAAAACATTAGAAGGATACAATGTTTCTTGTTAGCTAGATATGCAAGGAAGAAAAAATTATGGACATGTTTTTAACTAATTAAATATCATTTAAACAAAAAAAAATTGATTATTTGATCATCTTATCAAAAGCGTAAAACAGTCTTGTATCTTTCCTCTCTTTTCGTCTACCTTTTGAGAGTTAGGGAGAAAAAGGCGTAAAAAGAAGGCTAAATTGGATTAGATGTGTCATGAGCCATTTTTCATTTAAAATGAAACAGGACAATTTATGGCTGAGGCAAAAGTTCATATAATTTTAATATGCATATCTTAATCACCGGTGGTAGTTGCCATATATCTACTACCTTCCCACGGCCCACACCAGACCACCACTGGGAGGAGTTGGCGGTGGCCGGCCGTTAGTTGTTCTAGGCACCACCACAAATGAGGAGGAAGTAAAAGAATTTGAAAATTGCATAATTGAAACATAACATGATAGTTGAAAAATATCTTTATAACTAAATAAATTGTAAAATATTTAGTTTTGAAGAAAAGGAAGATATTATTTATCTTGAACTAGATCACATGCACACGCGATGCGTGTGGTACTCAGATATATTTAGTTAAAATTAAAATATAAAATAAATATTTTAAGTGGTATAGCAATTAAGCAGTAAATTACTTTGTTCAAGGTTCAAACCCTTTTGCAATCATAATTTTTAATTAAAAAAAAGACCGCATGGGTAAAATATGAAATTCAAAAGTTTGAAACAATTTCATGACAATAAAATCCAATCCTATAGGTTTTCAACCCAGGTCGACCCTAATGGATGGGGTTTTTTGACCTTGGGTTGGATTTAGATTTCAAAAAAAAAAGGAACTACTCGGGTTTGGGGGTGGGTTTGCATCTAAAAAACCCAACCCGACCCTACCCTACCCTACCCACATACATAGATATATAAATATTTATATAGTAGCACGCTGACATGCCCTAATTCAATCTCTCCCTCTTTCTCTCAATACTCTGTAACTAAATTTGATCTAATTCTCTTCTTTGTATATAATTTATTTTCATAATTCTTTCAATTATAGTGAAAAACTATTGAAATAGATTTAATTTTATTCGATTTATTTTTTTGCATCATTGATTTGGCAAAATATAGTTAAAATTAGGGTAAATTATATTTTTCTATTTGATTTGGGATAGATTTAATTAAAATTCAATATGGGGCGGGTTCCGGATTTAATAAATTTTTGTAACACGGGTTTCAGTTTCAAAATAAAACCCGCATCGAGCTCGGAGCAGGCTATTACAACTATGGGTCATGTTTGGTATTGGCCAAACCCGATCCATTATCATCCCTAATAAAACTCGCATTGAGTTCGGAGCAAGCTGTTACAACTATGAGTCATGTTTGGTATTGGTCAAACCCAATCTATTGTCATCCCTAAATATATTTATTTCAAACTAAAATGTAAAACAAAGATGTTAATTGGCTTAATGGTTAAGTAGTAAATTATATAGCCAAAGGTTCAAGATTTGAAACCTCTTGTAAGCATTTTTTTTTTTAATGAGAAAAGATATTACAGGAGTAAAATAGGTCAATTAATTTGTATCATTTCTAATTTTTTATACGGGCAGTGAGTATATATATAAAATAATATAACATATATTAAAGAGTCATGTGATCCATCAATTAATTTGTATCATTTCTAATTTTGGGTAGTGAGTGTAGATATAATATAATATAATATAACATAATATTAAAGAGTCCTGTGATCCATCAATTAATTTACATGTGTCCTAAGGGTACATGTTAAAAAGTTAAATATAAAAAAAAATTAGGACTTGTATAAAAATCAGTGTAACATTAAATGCATATTAGACTTTTATTATTTTTATAGATATAATATAATATAACATAATATTAAAGAGTCATGTGATCCATCAATTAATTTGTATCATTTCTAATTTTTTATATGGATAGTGATAACATATGTTCTAAGGGCACATATTAAAGACCTAAATATAAAAAAAAAAATTAGTGTTTGCAAAAAAATCAGTATAATATTAAATACATATTAAATTTTATTATTTTTATAATTAAGTCTTTAATATGTGTCTTTTAAGTACATATTATCACTGCGCCTTCTATATAAGCGTGGAATAGAAGTTGGGTAATCTACATGAGGTCTTCAATCGCTATTAATAATATTATTGATTTGCTTATTTTGTCCTCATATATTTGGAATGGAATAAATGGGTCGTCTCTTATTTCGGTTTTCTCCTTCACCATAAATGAGTATGGACTGTGTCCTAAAACGTAATTGGCTCAATTCCCACCGATACCAATCAACAAACACGAACTCCGCAATTAATTAATTACTTTTTAAGAGCAACTCTAACTCAAAATATTATTTTAATGTTGATTTAGCACTAAAATGATAATCAACATTAAAATAGTGTTATTTTTATATATATTTTTTTTCAAGTCCAACCACAACACCAAATATAACATCAAAAAATATATTCTTTTCAAAAATAGAATATTCTCTTTATTATTCTATTATTTTATCAAATCATATAAATTATTATATTGTACTAATTATTTTATTATAGATATTATTATTAATTAACTTATAATAATTTATATCATTTTAATGTAAGTTTAAATTTATGAATTTCAAATGTTCTAATTTTTTTTCCTTATTATTATATATTAAAAATATTAATTAAAATAAAGTATACATAAATTTAATTAGAATAAATTAATTTTTTTAATAAAAAATTATTAATATTGCTAATTAAAAATAATAAACTAAAAAAATTAAATTAGAAGTATAAAAATAACCTGATTGATATCTATAAGTAAATAACAATAAAGATAAAAATTAGTATGAAAACTACATCAAATTTAATATTTTTGTGCATCCTTGAAGTTGGCCTAATCCCGCCAGGGCACACCAAACAATTATGAGCATTTTTTTCTTCCTCCCAATTGACCCAAATCAATATTGATGAGGGTGACATTAATTAAGCTTAAGCTTAGGTTAGGAAGAGTAGGTGAAAGTGAAATTAGCCTTCTGGAAAGATTTTAACCCCAATATCTATGCATAATAAAATGGCATTGATTTTGAATCTTGAAAATATATAAAAAGATAAAATATTATTTAAATGAAATTAAAAATAATTTTTAAATGTTTGGTAGTACATTTAATACGGATTACGACATAATATACTTATATTAAACAAGTCGGATGATATGGCTATTTGAACTTGAGTACTTAACCACTCACACATGTATATGAGAAAAGTTTAGGTTATAATTGTGTAAGATTAAATTTTATTTTATTTTTACCCATATTCATAACTTTTTTTTCAAATTCATGATTAATCGATTATATTGTTAGATAAGTTTCTATTAATATTAGTTTTTTTTATCAAACATTCAAAGTTTTAAAACAATATGGCGTAACTAATTAATAACTATGTTTACTTTTACTCAAGTTTACAATGCTGATAATTTAATAGACTTTTATATCTTTGATTTATTTAATTTTTTTGCACGCATCTTTGATGAATAATAATCCTTTAATTTAATTGCTGGATTGATTACATAGTGAAGGCGAGGCTTACTACTCAAGGTTTTATGTCTGAAGGCGAGGCGTAAACAGAATTAAACGCCTCGATCCATGCCTTAGCCTTTTAAAACACTGGGTGTAACAGCAAGGTCCAAACATCCCCTTGATGGTCTACACTGTTTAGTTGCTGCATTTGAATATGAGCTCTTTAATCATTCATATATATATATATATATATAATAGCTTAAACAGCAACAAATTATCAAAATTAACTTTTTTTACCTGCGTCCAAGAGCCTGGAGAAAGTTCTGCAATTTCCAATAAGAAGAGCAAAAAGCAAAAGGCCCAGCCCAATGATGGCCATGGTGAAAAGCACTTCCCAAACAAAATAACTCGGTACTTGATTTCCAGCGAGCGTGCTAATTTGCTTTGTAAAATCACCACAAAGAAAAATAGTGTCAGTAAGAGGTATGTCTAATTTAAAAGATTTCAGTCAAGAAAATAAGTAACTCTATTTAACTCTTTAAGTTTAGCAATATAATAACTAAGCTCCCTTCATTAAAGATATAAACATGCCAAGAAAACAAATCTTTCTTCGTTTCAAGCACTATTACACATGGCCCAACCAGTAAAATGCATAGATTTATGAACAAGAATCATTGTTCCCCCAAGTACATTAACAAATACAAACAAGGAAACATGAATTGAAAAATAAGAAATTATTTAGTATTATCTAAAAGAAAAAGAAACCATAAAGGCTTTACCTGAAACCCCACAAAACAGTGAGTATACGTATCTTGTTGTTAGACTACGTTTTGTCGTAAGATTAATAGCTTGCCAATAGATTCCATAGGAGAAACCGTCTTCAATAAAACAAGCAATTGCATTTTCATTGTTCTTCCAGTCACTACATGTTGGATCTGATTCGAAGTTCCCAAAATTATCCCCATGCCCACAATCCATGAATTTGATACACCATTTTTTTTCAGTGTCTCGGCAGGCATCTCTAAGGCATTGATTTACCCTCCAGAAAGAAGTAAAATGGGAAAAGTCAATGAAAGACACCAGTTTTTAATATTTTAGTAATTAAAATAATATAATGAATATATAAGAGATACTTAAAAGACCTGCCAAGTGATACATACACGTATACTTAATATGAAGTGTTGTATTATTTTCTAATTAATGCTAATTGGGATCACGTATGTAAATTATTAATATGTGTATTATCATCTATAAGTCTAACCCTAAGTGATCTAATTAAGTGTTAAGTATACTTAAGGGTATGTTTATCATAGAATTAATGTGTAGATGCTATTATGTAAATTATATTTCTATGAGGGGTAGAAATATAATTTAAGAGAGTTTTCAACCACAAAGAAAACTTATATATATAAGGGCTATGGTCCCCAACCCTCCCTAATGCGATTTTTTCTCATATCCTCTCAAAAGAGAAACTTAAGAATTAGGAGGGAAAGGGTTAGAAGACCATCCGAAGAATCTTTGTTACGCTTAACCTTCGTCTCAATATATTAAGATACGCTTTCATTTTTGGGTATCTTAGTAATTGACATGATATGCAATCGATCCTTGAAGTTTTTTTTATAAATTTAATTCCTAACAAGTGGTATCAGAGGGATCGTATCATGTTTGTTATAAGAGATATTAAAGTATAATCGAATTCATACTATTTATATTAATAATTGTTGAATTCCGTCTAATTGAATTCATACTATTTATATTAATAATTGTTGAATTCCGTCTACTTTTACTTGCGGCATCATTTAATTAATTGTGTGGATACGGATTTTGGGTAAATTGATTCCATTCGATCCACATATATAAATAATTGCACGGATTCCAAGGTAAATATATACAAGGAAGATATAGTAATGGTGCAATGCCACTATCATTTTTCTGTTGGATGGCAGTGTGCATTATAGATAATATTTATATATTATTACTTTTGGTTTCTCATATTTAAATATGGAGAAGTATATAAATGCGTGTATGTTTATATGTGGGGCCTAAATACATATGGCTTAATATATGTATATATGTATTTATTATATAAGGATCTGCCCTATGTGAAGTTAATTGATTTTTTTTTCTGCCAATTTTAATTGCAATTGAATATATATATATATATATATATTGCCGATTGCACTTTATTTACATATGGTTAATGAATTAAAAGATCTTTAAAATTTATTTCATGCTTAATTGCGGGATCTTTCAATTTAATTAAATTGACGTTTTAGATATATATATATATAAGGGCAGAATTTTAGAACTTTGGAGAAGGAGATGAACAATCATTTTCCGCGCCAGACTTGTCACAGTTTATAACCGTGACCATTCTATTCTATAATTGTCACTGTTTATAACTGTGACCAGCTTCATTTTGTCACTGTTTTTGGTAGTGACAAAGTAGCAAAACTTTTTTGTTTATATTAAATTTGATTAATTACATGCGACATCTATTGTTTCTATTACTTGTCTAAACATTCTATTAAGGCTAATTTACACAAAATGTTACTAAAGTGACCTCTCTTATGTAGATAAAGAATGATTAGATGTTCGTGTTTGTTTAATTCATACGAATATTAACCAATCTAAAGATAAGTTCATATTTGGCCGAATTTCATACACACTTGTGGTGGTAAATATGTAACGATTATCAAGGCAAACTAATGTGAATAATAAATCAATCCAAAGATAGATTTGTTATTTGACATAACTTATTATCAATATTTGATTATTACAACAAAAGTACCACTTACAATTAATATCACTATTCAAAGATTTGGTATTAATGTTGTACTCGGTATCTTGAGATGTTGTCATAAAATTAATCAATTTAAAGACTGTTTATTTTCTATTCGACTTTAAGGATGGAAAAGAGAACATGTTAATTGTTTTTGACTATATAGACATGGCATTGAGATTGCCGGTAAACTTGTCTAATAGAAATTTTAAAACCAATTACAATTTTGCATCAAAACGGGAAAAAATGAAATTGTACTTTTCACCTCTCATCACTACAGTAATTCTGGAATTATTCAGAATATAAGGAAAGCAAAGTATGGATTGTCCAGTTATCTCAAAATCGATGAGTCAAAACAATATGTTGCCAACGTAACCTTTATTGCTAGATTTATTTATATTTTGACATACTTGGATGTGTATACTTATTATTCATGCGGATACTGACCGGCTCAAAGGAAAGGAATTATTTGGCCGAAGAATGAGCATACTTGCAGTAATAAATATGAGATGTCTATTAGGCTTTCCATGTGAATAATAACTAGTCCAAAGGAAGGTTATTATTTGACAGGATTTGACTTATATATTTGATTTATGTATGAAGATGGCCATTTACAAGTTGAAATTTTTTACCAAAGCCATTAATATCAATGTTGTGTCAGGCATCTTGAGAGGGACTCCATTCTTGATTATTGAATTAAATGTTACATGTATAACAAATGCATAATAATTGTGAGCATGTTAAATTGATATTCAGTTTTTAGTTCTACTTTTTATAAATTTTTAAAATTCTTGAGAATATTGAGTTTAGGAGGAAGATAAGGTTTATAGTGTTGTCTTTGATAAGATATTAATTTTTTGTTAAATATTATTGATAGTATTAGAATTTTAATTCTGATTGACTAGTTAAAAAATAATTAACAAAATCAAGGAAATCTAAATTATTAAGACAACAATAAAGAAGCTTCCCAATAAAAATTAATAATTTCAGAAAAGTCAAGCTCAATAATCTCAAGACAAAATATTGTCCAAGAAACTCATATACATATGCGTCTATTAAGATGTTATTTCTCGGTGGAAAGATTGAAGAAACGACATACACAGTGCAACTGCAAAGTTTAATATCAATGAGATACAAAATATACAGTTTGCAAATCAAGAAATACATCTATGTGTCCACGCAAATTGCTTGTGATTGGTATTGCAGATTCCATCAATTTATCACCTCATACGGTTTTCGAGGCTAAGGTGATGGATGCTAGAATTTTTAAGTTAAAAGATCTCAGGGATAAAATACTTAAGTCTTAAGTTATCGTTTAGTTATTGCGAAAGAGTTAAATCGAAAAAATATCTTGTAAGATTTTCTGGCATACAAGACTAAATTTCAGTTGATACTCCTATTGTTAAAAGACACAAATTAAGTATAAAGTTTCCATAAGCGTTGGCTATTGGAAATATTATTCATAGTTAAGTATTAACACATTTGGTTTTAGCGTATGAAGTAAGGAATATTTGGTATATATTTTATGGAATGAACTAATAAAGGCAGCAATCAAGATTTTACAGTATTCATAAAGATTACATGCTTATATCTTGAAATCAGATCAGTTTGAGATCATTTGGTATTCTGATTCTGTATTAAGGTTATGATTGTCACAAGGACTGCATAAGGTATTAAAGAATCATTAATATTTAATTGTGACATAGAGTTCTTCTTATTATTAAGAAGATAAGTTCAGAATTGACAAGTATGAATAGAGCATATAAGGTCGACTCCACTAATACAAATCTACTCACCGAAGGCTAGATACCCGGGGCCATTACGGTCAATTTGGTCGTGGGGTATTGTTTACTTGATGGTGTGACAGTTTAGTGCGAGTTTATGGGTATTTGCTCTATTTAAGCATACTTGTAATTTTTCGATCGATTAAAGGATTTGGTTGACTCTGAATGTTTTCTTTCCATTGTGGTAATGACATTAAGGGAAAAGTTAAAGGACCGATCTCAATCAAGTAAAGTATGACCAATTGGAAATAGACATGTGTAGGTCACATTGCATGTAATTTTCATGCTATACACCATGATTGATCTATGTCATTTGGCTATATTAGTATACGTGACCATTGATGGGTCGAGTTACGATTAATGTAACAAAGACTGCTTTGATCCTATGTCGGTATAGTTGATGGACGAGATTGTTCGGATACTCTCATGTCATGATAATAAATTTTGGAGCTCACTACAGTTAAACACATTTATCATGATATATATGCGGTCCAGTGGGAGATTGTTGTATTATTTTCTAATTAATTCTAATTGGGACCACATATGTGTATTATCATCTATAAGCCTAATCCTAAGTGATCTAATTAAGTGTTAAGTATGCTTAAGGGTATGTTTATCATGGAATTAATATGTAGATGTTATTATGTAAATTATATTTCTATGAGGGGCAAAAATATAATTTAAGAAAGTTTTCAACCACCAAGAAAACTTATATATATAAGGGCTATGGTCCCCAACCTTCCCTAATGTGATTTTTTCTCATATCCTCTCAAAAGAGAAACTTAAGAATTAGGAGGGAAAGGGTTGGAAGACCATCCGAGGAATCATTGTTATGCTTAACCTCCGTCTCAATACATTAAGGTACGCTTCTATTTTTGGGTATCTTAGTAATTGACATGATATGCAATCGATCCTTGAAGCTTTTTTTTATGAATTTAATTCCTAACATGAAGCACCAACACTCTCCTAGGGTCCAATGTCGACGTCTGATGCATATTGGACACCAACACTCTTCCAACATTATGTTACACATGTCAGATATGCCAAACATTGTGGATTTGCTAATTTTCCTTTTTCTTTCTCCCTGCGTGATTTGGATTCTACAACTATAAAGCATGAATTCTTTGAAAGGGTACATCAGAATCACGTGTGATTCTGATCTCCCCCAATTCATGCTCAGTTGTCCATCCAATTAATTAACCAAATATTATTACTGATTCTAATTGGATTTTTCAAGAATCCAAGAAGATTCTTGATGAAACCTAAAAGGAAATAAGATCAATGATATTTCCACACCAGAGTCTAGCATATATGAGCCAAGGCAAAACTTCAAAAGAAATGTTGTGGTTTATTTGGAAGTTTGAAAGAGATGAGTGACACAAATTTCAAAACTAAATAGATAAAGAGATCAAAGAGCTAAAGTTAGTTGTATTGAAGCTCTTAACATAATTTATCTTGGTTTGAATGTATAAAACATTGGAGAACAGTAAGTGTAATTGCATTCACGTTGTCTAGTACTAATGTGTGTTATGTATGAAATTATTATGCCATGTATACAACGATTGGGAACAACATACTTTATATTATTTTTTAATTTCCTGCCGCAACCATATCCTGTCCTTGTAAGATTTCTCGTTTCCCCACACCTGCACCCTGTAACCTGTATTTGTGCTTTATAGTCTACAAGTTTTGGAAGGAACTGTTCCTTGTTTTGGAATAGGAATAACTTTCGTGAAAGTGTTTGCACTTTACAATATAAAGCAGTTCAAGCTATGTAGAAGATAATGACCATTGATAAAAGTTGCAAGATGGAAGAAGAATTACCAATGAATGTAATGGCATATGAAACAAGTATTATCTTATCAACAATTTACAATACACACACATATATATATGTCATTATTTTATTATTCTTATTACTATCTTCGCTATTATTATTATTTACGAGTTAAAAGGATATCCACTTACCTGTAACCCAAAGAGATACCAGCATGACCCCACAACATGACCAGACAACACAAAAGTGAAAAGATTTATGACAAATTTCGCCCATGCAGACTCAAATATGAAGCCACTTGGAGACTGACCAGCAACCAAAGGCAAAAACCTATACAACCTGGGAATGTACTGAACAAGAACTAATGCTCGCAAAAGATTCTTCGCATAATTTGCCCCAGATGAACCCAGGACCTTTGGTAGGACCAGTAATATAATGATCTACAAAATTGAAAAAGAAAAGATCAATTTATGATGAGACATCTATAATTCTTTACTGACATGAGCTTGCAATTCTTAAGATAGTAATGCATATATATACATAGTAATATTTCAGTGAACTCATATTTTGCAAAAGAAAAAAGAATGAGTGAAATATGACATTACCACATAAGAAAAGATACTAACTTGAGGAAGTGGTAATACAACAAAGAAGTCAATAAGAAAGTATCCAGAAAGACAATTGAGAGCAATTTTTTTTGGATGGTCAACTAAGTCTCCAGCACCCACCACTCTAGACTCAGGAGCAACATAAGCCAATCTAAACTGTAAAATAAAATTGGGATATTTGAATTACATAAAACCCAATTAAAGTAACTCGTACCATATTAGGATAAGAACATGACAAGGCTTCTAAAAAGGAAGTAAAAGAATAGGTTACCTGAAGCAGCATATGCATTAAATAAATGAGATCAGTTAGGCTTCTGAAAACCACAATTCCTGTAGTTATGGGCCAGTTAAGCACTATGCACTTGTTCAGTTGTTCTCTTGTTTACAAGGAAGAGAAAATGTAAATTTGGAAGTGAAATGTATAAGTGCTCAAGTAATGAAGTAACAAGGACAGGGGTCTAGCTAATAATGATCGACAACAGAACGCCACAGTAACGCTCATGAAGAACCAAAGAATAAAATTAGAAAGAAAGAAAGGTTTCCAAACTTCAGTGCTCAGTATCACTGTCTCAATACTAAGGCCTCCAATTCACAGGCATTACAAAAGGAATCAAAAAAGGAAACAAATTAATTAAAGCCCTAAATTATGGTGGTACAATTCAAACAAGGACGAAAGCCTAATTGAAAGAAGATAATAACAAAAACATGTCTAACTATATATTAACCTAGATTATTCTTCCTCGTAGAAGTGTGGAAAGTTGGTCTTAATTTCTTGATGCCCAAAACAAGCCTAAGAACAACAACGTCTCTAATTATATATAAACCTGTACGTACCAAAAATAAAAAAATGAATAGGAACAGGAAAAGGAAAAGGAACAGATAATAGAAAAGAATTAGAAAACCAGATCTCATACTGACAAAAAAAAAAGTGCAGCATGATAGACAAATATAAAGGGACCCACATAGAGAGGCAAAAATAAAAACATGCATAGGAATTCCTTTCGTCTAAAAAGAAAAAGGAAAAGATAATAAAACTATAAAATCAGATCACATACACAGAAATGACAAACCCGCAGCCAAAAGAGAAGCTACGAAAATATGGCAACATAACAGAGAAGTATAAAGGCAAACACAATCACTAAGAGAGGAGATATTACGGTCCTAATAAGTTTACCCTTTTCAAATTATGAACATAAGAATTTATAATATCACCAATTTATCCAATTTCCTTGAACTTCAGCTTACATATCTAATTTCTAGGAATGAATGCCCACTAATTTAACTCCTTCTACAATTTGATATGGAAATGTAAAGCAGATGGTTACAACAAATTAATTCTACAGAACTCAAAAGGAATGTATAAAGTGCCACCTTCACTTTTAGTTTTTACAAACTTAAGGATACTGCTTAACATCCACATTAAGCTTAAAATATCCAAGTTACCCATCAAATTTTACGCTACTGAAGTACTGAACTTCCTCTTCTTTCATTGCCAAGACATCTGCAAAAGAAAATAGCAACCCATGTATCTCGCTAACCTTTTGAGCACAAAGCCTCTCAAGAAAATAAGCATTGAGAAATGATGAAGCTTCTGCCATGAAAACATTGTGCATCTTGGCCATGTATTCAAGGCATCTTTTAACTTTTAAGGCTTTTGCCGCGCATCGTCTAAGGCTTTTATCACGCATATCTAACCCAATAGATCAAATATATTATAAGCTTTTATGGAAGTGAATGTATGAGCTTAAAAGAAAAGGGAATACTGCACAGGTGTGCCCTCATGGCTAGCTAGGCACATAACAAACAATCTCACTCTATACGTTGGTCATTTAACGACAACACCTCTTTGTCTGCTAGCCGTTTATTGAACAAACCCTCAACCCCTTGTGCTCTTGGGATCTTGGTTCGCTTCAAGGGGTGAGAACAGCATACATATGTTCATTAGTCTCTTGGAGAAAAAGTAGGATTTGTTAATGGTGTAGCATCAAACAAAGTGGAGATGTTTGCTACTTTTCAACAAGTAAAGCCCCTCAATTTTGAGAAAAGAGAAGTTTAGAAATGCTATATAATGTGTAAAAATGTAAATAAGCATATCTAGTCAATGTTGGGATGATGGGATCCTCATAATATGCTTATCCATTCCTTGGAGATATGGAAATCTTGAGCTTGAATGTTTGAATATGAGAAGGGTTTGAAAGGAAGAAGGTAGGTGAGTATGTGAGTCAAAAATTAAAAAGAAGAAGATTTGCTGAGTTCGTTTGTTTCACTAAGTTTATTCTTGTCATTTTGTTGATAATTCCTGTAACAAATCATCAAAGTTGATGGGGACTACTTATAGATTTCTTAAGTCTGCTTAGAAATCCTTTATTCTTTTCTATTATGATTCTTTTCGTTTTTGCCATCTATTTTGGAAGAAACACAACTAAAGAAAATTCAACTAAAGTTTACAATTCGACCAACTTATGAAACACTCATTAACCCCTTCAAAATACTCAAGAAATCAATAAATAAATCATCTATTTATCTGTAGAATGTAGCTAACAAATAACAAAACAAAATAAATCGGGAAAACCAACCACTCCTTGGATATATATTACATTGCACCAAATGATATCTCAAAGCAAATCTCAAATATCTACCAAGCCCTTTTTCTCAGAGCTTGTCAAGATGTGTTGCTGCAGTCAGGATGAGAGAGTAACAAGAAGTTTTTCAAAATCCTTAACATATATACTGAAAATCAAATGGGATTTCAAGCATCCCTTCCACAATTATTATGCATGAAGTGTATAATTTCATAAAAGCTTTTTCAAGGAACCTTTTCCATCATCAAAGTTTGCATCATAACACTAGTTTTCAGCCCACTAGTCAAACCAAATGCAATCAAGGTAAAACTCTTGGTATTCCATTGGATTCTCCAGAGGTGGTTATAAATAATGGTCGGTCCACGACATTAATCGAAGGTTATTCCATCCATTCATCAGAGGGCAAGACTAGTTTCTGTTTCCCTCGTATATACACTTAATACAAAGATTATTGATTTTTTTGGAGCTTTGACCAGAATTTCATCTTGGGATATGTCTCCACGGAAAATTAATATACCAACAGAGGCATCAAAGTAAGCTATATGTAACAAACTTTTTTAGGGGGCAATAGGTTCTACCTGCTTGACCCCGTCCTCCTTTCTGGGATACCTTTTTTTTCTTGTGATACTCTTCTTTTCTACTTCTCTTCTTATTCAGATATTTTCAATCCTTTAATTAAAATGAAAAATGAAAGACTAAAAATGGGGCTAGAGCACGTAGAGGATTGCGCCTAGATGTTTAGAATAACCAGCATATTATCCTCAGATTAATTGTAAATGATGTATAGAATCCACATTCCGAATTCAATAGTACACAAGGGAGGTCAAGGAAAAATGTGTCTCTTGTGAA
This sequence comes from Lonicera japonica, assembly GCA_021464415.1. NCBI lineage: Eukaryota > Viridiplantae > Streptophyta > Magnoliopsida > Dipsacales > Caprifoliaceae > Lonicera > Lonicera japonica. The sequence goes on along the minus strand of JAKCWG010000690.1, from coordinate 40,835 downwards.
CCTTGTGAAAACCACAAATTGAATGAGTGCATAACCATCCATCAAGGTTCATATTAAACGTTAAAATATGGCAAACAAGGAATGTTTCAATCAAAATATAACCATACCTTCATCACATTCAACAAAAAGAAGAACAAAGGGTCTATAAAGATTGCCACTAAGCAAGAAATGACAAAGAACTTGTTCCACTGCTGAACAACTTTAGCATGAGGATTCATGATCCCAGGGACATGAATGCAGGAAAGAAAAAATTCTCCTTGCCCAACCTTTTGCGTCTCCATAAAGAATATTATGGAACGGCAAAATAAAAGTCCAAAAATACAATTTGTATAAGCATATTAAATAGTTCAATGGATATTGGAGATAAATAGACAATAGAAGGTAAGAGATGAGTGAGATAATTAACATGTTTTCAAGCAGATATTTTCGATCTCATAGCAGTGTTGCACATTCTACAACACATATATTGATATTAGCACCCATCTCCGCGGTTCCTTTCTCTAATAATAACATTAGTTTGTAAAATGATTTGAAAGCCATGTGCTTTACCCTTTTCGCGTCTTTTTTAAAACAGTGTGCTATCCCCACTCCACAAAGCGTCACAAATGGTCTTAAAAGTGTCACACAAATCCCCAGTGGGTGTCACTACATGTACTTTAGGATTACTATTTACTAGAACAACACCATTACTAAAATAAATTCTATAAATGAAATCTACTGCCATAATAATAAAAGCTTGATCTCCAACATATTATGCTTCTCCACATAGGAATATAGGATGTTATTTTATGAACTCCCAAAATAATCCCCATTACGGGATGATGGCCAATATATTACAACCTCTTATGTTAGTACAGTGCTTAGAGGCTACAATGATGTGCCTATGTTAATGTGTGTGTATATATATTCCCTGCTATTTGTGCCTATACTAGTCTACAACGTCCTTAACAAAGGCCATTGCTACTTTGAGGTCTGTATTTTTACACTAGTTGGGATATAATGTCCTTAATATGAGTTTACAAGTTTTTGTCTCTAACCACATCCAGTGTGGTAACTGACATTGGATGTTCACTGGCTTTGCTTAATGTTGAATGACGAATACGGCTGCAACCATCTGAATAAAGTACCGAGTAAAATCATTTAAATAAAATTATTGCTTACAAGTTTGCATTGGAGAAGTAACAACGTAACAGTTGGTAGAATCGTTTATTGATCCGATAAATCCATGGCTAGCAAAAAACTTATGACACAATTTCTTATGGCATGCCAACTTTTAAATCTTCCACATTAGAAACCTCAAAGAAGAACATCTTCGCAAGATGTCAATCCCTTGAGTTCAGAGAAATAAATATAATGGATGCGGGATGCTTTTTAAAAAAAAAGAAAAATAAAAACAAATGGAATGTCCAAGTCTCTTCCCTTTACTACAATAATGACAAAAATGCCAACCACCCCAGATGAGACTCGAATTTAGGGCCTCTCATAAATTCAGGTGGGTGCCTTACCAACAAGGCTAGCACACTCTCTCTTAACAGATGCTTTAGATTTATAATAACAAGTAAAGTAGTATAGAAAAAATAAATCTGGGAAATACAGCTATGAAGTAAGATCTACTCGACATTGAGGGGATAAAACAAGAAAAAAATGGTACCTTCTGGTCAAACATAACTGATGATTTTGAGTTCTTTTGCTGCCCCTTAAAATTGTAATAAATTGGGCATGTCAGGCAGTAAGGATCATTGCACATTCCCAGTTGCCCAGACTTCAATAAATGTTCGTTTTTGCCCACGTAGTTATTATTAGGCCAATCATTCTGATCCATTCCATTAAATGAAGGATATTTTTCGACTGTAGACTCAGTTGCTTTGCGCCCTATTGCAGTTTGGGCAGGCCGAAAAAGGTTATCATGTTTACGGTTAACGTATAAAGGACCACTCATCTGTATGAATGGAGTTTTTTTGTCACTACGCAAAGGACCAGTATGACCTACAAAACTATTTTCATTTTCGTTAAACTCTATAGAGTTCGTAGGAATGGACGATATTGATGCACTCTGCGTCCTGTATTGAAACCTCCGGAATTGAGGATCCGCTTGTGCATCCTTGTGCGAATATGTGGCTGATAGCATTGGTACCTCATCTTTCTCAAGCGAATCCATTTCTCAGGTTCCCTACAGGTGAAACAACATAAAGAATTTAACATTGCTACAGTGTTTTCAACTAGTAGAACGTGAACAGGTGAAAATCTTACACCATGAGAAAGTAAAAGTAAATTGAATGAAAAGGGAACAATAAAGAAACACCAAAACACATTACTCAATAGCAACAAAGACAGGTAGTGTTTGACTTGTTTAGGTAAATACAAATAGCAAATTCAAGTTGTAAAGAAGTCCAATAAGACATAGCACTTCAGTATCTCCAGGACCTGACCGCCACAATGTGGACAGTGATAACAGTGATAACAGTATCTCCAGGACCTGACCGCCACAATGTGGACAGTGATAACAGTATCTCCAGGACCTGACCTAGTCCAATAAGAATCTATGTTCGCTGTTACATGACTGAACTTAGGGTTACCTAGTTCAAATGTAGTTACCCTACCCTCCCCAAAGTTGCTCCATTCGCTACGATTATTACAAACAATTGCTGGATAGAACTCAGCAATGAAAACCAACTTTGTAATGATACAAGGCAATGATTTCCCTTTTCCCTCGAATATTATTTATTATATTTCCTCAAAAGTAAACAGCTCAGTTCTAACTCCATATTTAACTAAACATTTTCCTTCATTTTCTCAGTAAACAAACAGGAAGTTCTCGGCTCTAGCAAAGTTACACAGCACTTAATAAAGTAATCACTAGGGAATTCTTGATCAAAACAAACAACTACATTACGCACAGAGTGGGTTCAAACATGGAAAAGCATAATTAAGTGTGATACCACAAATTCCTTAATTTGAGGAAACACGGTCCAAATATTTGTATGACCGAAAAAAACAACGAAATTCAAACAAATCAGAAGAACAAACCACCGTTGAGATGAAGGCCGCAATTATCCTCTATGGCTTCTCAAACTCGCCGAGAATATAATGAATATATGAAACGAGAGACCAGTAATAGCATCACAATTTGACTAACGGGGGAAGGCGAAGACTGGGGAGAAGACTGAGAGACCCAAGGGAGAGATCTTTTTTTAATTTTTAATTTTTGGTATATTTGTTTGTTAATTTATTATAGCGAATAATAAATATAAATAATAATAATATACAGTTAGAAGAAGTTTCATATAGCTTACTTTGATGCCTATGGCTTCTCGAATTTGAAGTTGTTGGATTTTGCAAAATGCAAAGCGAAGAAGTTTCACTATAAAAACACCGCTACAAGTAACAAACAAACAAACAAACAAACACTACCATGTCAGGAAGGCGCTTTCTTGCTGACTACTTAATTTTTGACCTTTTTGCCATTTACCGGTCAAATACTCCATCAGCCTGCAGGGAAGTCTTGGTCATTGGATGAAACAAGTTTGAACCATTCAACAACTAAGAGTGGCTTAGTAACTGGTTGTATATTAGAACTCCAGACCCAACTAACAGCTTCTCAAAATTAGTTTTAATACTAATAAAAATGAATTATCATACCAAAAAATAATTTGTCCCATTCAACCATTTTAACTTTGTATATAGTATTAACATTATTATCTTGTTTCCTATGATCTCTTTTAGGGGTGTTGTCAGAAATCCGAAACCCGAACAAACGAACCGAACCGATCTGTTACGATCCGAAAATTTTCGAACCGAAAATAAAACCGAAACCGAAACCGAAACCGAAAGTTCGGGTCCGTTCGGGTTCGGGATTCGGTTTAACCGAATTGCCCCGATTGCACCGAACTTCCTAAAAAAAAAAACAATTTACACCTAAACTTAAACTACACCGTTTGGACTTTGGAAGCAAAAGTAAAAAAGCCCTAAACTTAAACTACACCTCTCATTTCTACTTCCACAGTTCCGCCTCCTACTCCATCTCTGTCTCTCAAGTCTCCATCTCTCATCTCACTTAGATCTTCCTCTTCATTTTGCCTCTCACAGTCTCACGACTCTCACCGAGTCATCACTAGATCACTGCTCATCTTCGCCTCATTCTCTCATCGCTCATCTTCATCTCCCTCTCTCGCCGCCGTCTCTTCGCCTCGCCGTCGTATGTGTATTTTGTGAGGTTTGGCACAACACTTTATAATTTTATATATTTTAAAATCAAGCTGGTAGTCCCGTAATCTTTCTCTCTCTCTCCTTCCCCCTGTTTTAGATACCCAAATATGGAATTTTCGAGAACATAAATTCGATGAGGGAGCTAGCACAAATGCCTCAATGGACAGCGGATAAACCTCTGAGAGTTGCTACTGGTTTCACTTATGTATGTTTGTTTCATTTTCTTTTCTGCTCCAATTATCGTGTTCATTTTTCTTATTTTATAAACCAGTTTCCTTGTGTTAAATTGTTAGAAATTTCAATTTGGATTTAGTTTTTGTTATATTTTTATTATCAGCTGGGGCCTAAATTTATGAAAGAAAATGGACTGAAGCATGTCACTTTTTCGACTGCTGATGGTGCACTGGAAGCAGCTCCTGCGGTGAGTTACTCCCTTATCTCAAAGTTTTCCCCATAGACCAAGAATGAAAAAGAGGGTCAAAAGTAGCTCTGCTTCCTTTGCCTTTTAATTATCTCTTTGCTTCCACCAACTTCTTTTTAGGATAAAAAGTTTTAATTTGATTCCATTAAAAATTTCTTTTCAACAGCACAAAAGTATTAAATTTATTTACTATCGTGAATTATATGCATTTTCTGTGTTTTGGTTGTGGCTGTGTAAATGAAAAGGTTATGATTTACTTCTACACTAATTATTGTTTCTAACATTTTGATGTAGATCAACTACGCGCACACTAAAAAATAATCTAATTGCTTTTCATTTGTGATGCCAACCAAATTAAAATGCACAAAACATTTTACTTATATAGATATAACTCTTTCATTAAATTTTTAACGAAGCAATCAAAAAATGTATTTGTATTATTGTTATTATGAAATTCACGGATAGTGGAAGGAAGAATGGGTGTGGTGGAATTCTTGATTTCTGAGTCTTTGATTAAAGGGAGTGGACAAAGAGACACCCATGACTCAAACTCTAAAACTCCATACTTAATATTCAGAAAGACAGATAGAACTTTGCTCTTACTGCTTACTCGGCATGGTTGCTCTTACTATTTAAGTGCTGTTTTTTCGTTTTTTATGTTGTTTTCAACAAAAGTGTTAGCAATATAAAACAAAACCGAATGAGACCGAACCGGACCGAAACCGAATAATTTGGGGAGGGTTTGGGTTCCATAGATAAGAAAACCGAAACCGAAACCGAACCGAACCGAAACCGAACTAAAAAATTTGGGGAGGGTTTGGGGTACCCCGATCTCTACCCCGACCGAAACCGAAAACACCCCTAATCTCTTTATTTATTATAATTATCTATTTTTATTATTGTACCATTCTCGTAACCTCCTTATATAGTTTGTATTCAATATTTATCAATTTAGTATGTTATTATTATTCTCTATTCGTTAACATAGTATCAAATAATTAAGATCTTTTAACATATTCTAAGTTTTAAATTATAATTATGCAATACATAATTACGCTAACTTCGCCAGATGATACATATTGTTGCTTGTCAGATCACCTTGGTCGTCCAACCATACTCTTCTGCCTTTAACAAAATTCTAGCCGTATCCTACCATATCTAAATATTCAATCACCTAACTTTTAACATTAGCCTATCCTAAACCACTACTTAATAACCATAGATCACCATAGCCACATCACGTTGCCCACACCCTAAAAACCAAATCCCTAATGCTGCCACTTGAACTCCAAACCACTGCCCCATTATCATCATTCGTCTCTCCTTATCTCGTGTACACTACCAAAATCATTAGGTCAACCACTTTCAGCGGTGCTGGAACTCGCCCCGAACGTTTATGGGCCGAATCTCGCCCCAAATGGCACTGGTGCCGGGCCTCGTCCCATACGTCAACCGTACCGGACAACCAATTATCATGCCAAATCTCTATTATTCCAGTCATTAGGATTCTTCAAGAACTAATTTCTCGCCCACTAGACCATCTTCATTGCCGTCGTACCATACTCTTTTGCCATCACCAAAACCAAACCTCCTACTTATCTTGCCTTCTCAAACCAACAACAAAAAAAAGCCCATACTTCGCCATTTATAGACCTCACCTTAAACCCACGTACCTTTGCTCACCACAAACCTAAAACCGCCCCCACTTATACAATGCTTTCGAGCAAAATCCTTTACCTTCTTTTAAACCCATTGATTACTCACATCTAAAACCACCACCACCTAATATAAACATTTCTGGCCATCAACCAATATCCTTATCCTTAAAAAAGCCTAAAACCAACCATTACCAGAATGGTAGAATCCACCCAACATCAATTAAATCATCACATTCACCACTGTTTATAGCATCACTAAACAATGGCCCTCGCCACCACTTATATATATATATATATATTATATTATTATATCTTCATTACCCGATTCCTAATCATGAAAAAAAAATTGACCGATTCACCCAATTTTTAGACTGATTTGATCTTAGACCGGACCCCAATATTCAATTTTCAAACTCAAGATGGCTTCTCCAGATCACCTTGAATTTGAAGGAGGGAGGTAAACAAATATACAGCTGGATCACCGGAGCCAGCCTGCACTTGTATTGGATAATCAGAGTCAACCTCCTCACTCGAGTCAGAGAATCAGAGCCAACCTCCTCACTTATGTTAGAGAACCAAAACTAGATTTATTCATTCTGTCGAACAACCAAAGCCGAACCTTATCGCTAGTGTCGGACAATGAAAGCCGCATCGTGCCAAACAACCACAGCCAAACTTCCATCGTGCCGAACCTCCCTTGTTGAATAATCTTCACTCCAGGGCCATTACACTTAAAATTCTATAGGCCTCAACTGTGGTCAACCACTTTTAAGACAAATTTTCCAAACTTTAACACCTTGAGTTTGAAGGAGATGTTAATATAATTATCTTGTTTCTTTTTATATTTTATATTTATCTTCTTCTTATTTAAGATTATCTATTTCCTTATTATAATTATTTATTTTTATTATTGTAACATTCTCCTAACCATATATAGAAGTTCTTAAATTTTATTTTATAAACTCTATCATTGCTCCTCTCTATTCGATAACAAATGCAACGTGGCTACTGAAAAAAGAAAAAAGAAATACCAGTTCAAATGGGTTTGAATTATATATTTGAGTTGGAGCATGCTAAACAAAAGGATTAGCAAATAAAAGTACTAATACTTAGGGATTATCAAATAATTAGAATATAAAGATTTATTTTTTTCATATTTAACAACTAAACAAAAGGATTAGCAAATAAAAGTACTAATAGAAAAAAATATTAATCACAAACTTTGTTCCATAAAAAAATATTTAATGTATGAATTATTAATTTATTGAATATTAATTATAAAAGGTTTAACTATACAATATGTAGGTTTTATAAAATAAAATTAATTAATTTAAAAATATAAACTTTTAAAAAAGTCAAAATTGTCTTATTTCGAGAAAAAAAAAATGAAATATGGGTATTTAAGCATAATTTTTATTTCCATTATAAGAGAAAAACTTTTATATTTTTTTAAATAAAATTTAATATCTTTTAATGAAATTATGTGTGGAATTCTTGAAAAATGATTTAACAATTGGCTTTTCAAGTGGGCCGCAGATTTGGTCAAAGGGATGGACGGGAATAAAAATAGGAACAGTTTTGGAAGAGCTCCAAACCGTTCCTGTTTAGCTTTTCAATTAGGCGGGAAGCTTGGTCAAAGGCGGGAAAAGAAATGAAGATAAGAACTGTTTGGGAACGGTTATAAACCGTGTAAAAACAGGCACGGCCTAAACCCGGCCAAATTTGTGTCTAGACATACAAAAATCTGGCACGGTTTATAGACGTGCCAAAATGACGTGCCAGTTAGCGAAATCTGGTGTAGTGATGAGAAAGCAAAAATAATTAATGGTAAAAGTTGGTTAAATGTCTGTTTTGAGTTGTAATTTTGGGAGTTTTTTGAAATGAATAATATTGCTCTTTATAACTTTACTCGTCCCTTTAGCTAAATTTTTTTTCTTTTAATTCACAATAGTGTTCTTGCACAATAATACAAATTTAAGGTTGGATACGCATTGAGTGTGACACGATACATAAACATCTCAAAGCAGAAGCTATTTATAAAAATAAATTGTCTTCTTTTAATTTAAAGAGATCGCATTCTTAATAGTTTTCTTTGTTTTTTTGTTTTTTGTTTTTGTTATTATGCTAATGAGACAATATAAGGTAAGGGCACGTTGGTCATTTCCTCACATTGTGAATTGGGCTATTTACAATTAGGTAATTTAAGAATATTTTATTTATTTGTATATGGTTATCCAAATTGATGCAATCATAAGTGAAAATTTAAATTAAGTCATTCTAAAATTTAAAATTACATAAATATAGGATTAAAATTCAATTGACCTGTATATCTCCGAGCCATATACTTTTCAGCTTTCAATTCAGCATTCCAAAAAAAAAAAAAGAAAAAAAGGCAAACGCAACCTTAGACAATTAGCACAATTGAACAGCCTTTGCAATTATAAGTATAGCCAGTTTATATAGATGACCTTTGCAATTACAATAGGCCTATTCAACAACCCATAGAAATTTGGACTTGATTGAAAATGGTAAGGCCTGCCTAAGAGGCCCAGCCCAAAGACCATTTGCACATTTGCAGATTTGAAAACAATATATTTAAGTTATAAGAAACATTTTTCCAATAATATTTCAACTTTTAAAAGTTCGTTTAATAATAAGATTTAAAATAATAATAAAAAATAATTAATTTGTGTAAAAAGTTGAAAAATAAATTAAGTGATGTAATGACATATTCTCTTAAAATTTAGCATTTTTCATGTATTTTTTTTTTGGGTGGTGAACAATTTTTTTTTTTTTATAAAAAATAGAAAGGATGAAAAATAACTGTTCATAAAAAGTTAAGATCTTTTACCCTACCGTGACTTGTTTCTTAATTTTTAGACAAATTAAATATATTTTTTATTATTCTTTACATCACTATCAAACAAATTTCACAATCAAAATCTTTGCATGCAGAATACTTTTTACAAATCCAGATTCAATTTCAATGGATGTATGTTACGTAAGAAACATTAGTATGCCACGTATGTCAATTAGATATGTTTATAGGGGGCCACATCAACCACCCCTCATTTTTCATTTTTTTTCTCAATTACTTTAATTGTCCGTAGACCACTCCCTTAGTTCCGTCGGCCATGTCATTAATCTTCTAAAACTAAATAAAAACGGAGCCTTTGAGCCTTTTGCAAATATTTAAGTTGTTGTAGCTTCTTAGAAATCTTGCATTTATTTATCTTTTCTTTATATATCTCTTTTTCTTATTGTAAATTCTAGAACTAGAACTCCTTATCTCCTTTCATTCATTTTCTTTCCATGGTTCATGAATTCATCTTCTTTCTTCATTCATTCACTTATCGAACTGTTCGTCTGCTTCCATTTATTACGGCTCTTCCTCTTCGATTGTCGTAGTACCGTCCTCTATAAACGGGTGAGACATGGTGCTTATTACATCTCTCCTTGCTCTCTATGCCATTCTGGTAACAGTCTTAACTTTGCACCTAATTTCGTTTGATTAAATCAATATATTAGGGCTAGCAGCATAATGTTGAGATTATTATTTAATTAATTTAATATGAAAGTTCATCTTGCTCATCTGGCTTTTCATGTTACCATTTTCTTTGAGTGTTACACCCTTGCTCTATCGCCATAGGGTTCTTTCCGTTTTGAGGAAGAATTTCCGGGTTTGGTCAAGTTTAGAGATTGGTTTCAAATTGATCGACCCTTTGAAAATTTTGTGAGAGTTTTTGTTCTCCTCTTGAAACATGAAGGTCTTCTTCAAGGGACTGAAGTGTAGATGAACATATTTGTTTTTTTTTATTATTGTTCTAGCTCAAGTCTTCATTGATGTGCTCCACATGATTAAAATATATATCACACAAGCAAAGCATCTTATTAAAGTTAATGGTAATTGGGCAATTTTAGACATTTAATGGATGCCACGAAATAAATAGTGCTGGTCTCCTGGCACTTAAGAAATAGAATAATGGAAACCTAGAGGCCATCTCACCCAATATGTGTGGCTGCCCACGTCTTCTACAGAAATATTAGGGAGCTTAAACGATATTTATTAATTATAATCTTAAAGCATCATATTTATTTGGTTTTGATTATCTCAACTTTATATGTCTTTTGTTTGGTGGTCATTTGGAAGGAAAATAATAATATGTATTTTAAAGACACATGTTAATCGTATATATTATAAATAAAAACAGTAATACTTTATATAATAATCTATGTCTAATTTATTTCTTTCTTAGGTGAGCCAAAGTCAAAGTTAGTTATATATTGACAAAGTCATATCTCTGTTTACAGCATCAATATGTTTCTCAATCAATTTTAAAGCTCTTTCTGGATGTTTCTACTTAATCATAGTTCACCTAGATGAGTGGCTCCTTATCTAGACTCTTTTAAAATTAATTATGATGGTGCAATCATGTCTAATATTTGCTTTAGATCTTTTGTTTTTGTTGCCAGGAATATGCTTTCGTGGATGAGGTTATGTCTTATTTCCTGGCAAAGTTTATGTCTTGTTTCCTGGCGAAGGCTATAGCAATTAAATTGGATTTGAATTATGTTGTTTCCATTTAGACATGTTCGGGTCAAATTGAATTGGATTGTAAAGTTCTTATGGAGGCTTCTTGCAATCTTTCGAAGCTCGTCCATTATGAATGTTTTGATGTGATGGTGGATATTGCTGGGACTTTATCTTTGTCGGAGTTTATTGAAATATTATGGCTTCCTAGTGTTGGAATTAAATCACTTAAGTTATCATGTCAAATCATTAAGATTTAAGTAAAACAAAATTAAACCGCGTACCTTGATACATGACAAACAAATGCGGAATACGAGGATCGATCACAATAACAGCACAGATCAAGCGGGTACGTGGTCTTCCTCAACCAAATCACTTTAGTTTCTTGATGGGAATTTTTTATTCTCTTCCAGATGAAGAGAAGGGATCTGTAATTTAATTTTGTGTATTGGGGATCATAACCCTAATATTTTATTTATATACAGACTAGTTAGAGTTCCTATTAAACCCTAACAAGCCCATATAAGGTATTTACACATTTGACCCACATTTATGTGAGTAGTTTATGAGTTTCACTAAAAATTAATTAGACCACTAAAAAATTAGCCCATTAATTTAAATAGCAAATATAATTAAAATATTATAATATGTTGCCCACATAAGTTAGAAAATATAAATTTTCTAACAATCTCCCACTTGGGTTACATATTATTCCTAAAACAATTATATCACATAATTCTTTAAGCGTGCATCCGTATGGTATTTATCATTAGATTTTCCTTTAAACAATCTGGTGTATCTCATGTACGAGTAATGGAATTAACACAACTTTTATCACAATAAGGTCGTGACTAAACCACGATTATCACCATACTAATACACTTAATAACACAGATCAAATGTGGATGAGTAGCATAAAAATTATATGCAATGTGATCTTAGACATGCTTATTTTCAATTGGCCTAACTTTAATGAGACCAACTTTAACCTTCCAGGATTTATGTTAAACAACAATGAAAGAAAAAATAAACATTCAGAGTTAAGACGAAAATAAACCATCTTCTTTATTCTGTAGAAAATATGCGTTTAAATAAAAGAGTATCCATGATACAAACTCCCACTAAACTAGCACTTTATTAGATAACACAAAACTCGTATGAGCAATATGCTCATGAAATACCTTATGTGTTAAGCCTTTAGTGAACGTATTCGTAATCATGGAGTTTGTATTTATATACTCAATAGACACGATAACTCTGAACTCTTCTTTAACAACAAAAAACTTAATATCTATGTGCTTTAGATTTTTAAAAAATTTATGTTGTTGTCGAATATAGTACAATCAATTTATTGTCACAAAATATCTTTAATGGTTTTTTGACACTATCCATAATCCGCAGTCTATTGACAAAATTTTGCAGCTATATCGCATCCAAAAATTGAAATCAGAATACCATAAATCTCCAACTGATTTGATTTTCGATACGTAAGTTTATAATCTTTTTGTTCTCTTTAAATACTGTATAACCCTTTAATTGGCTGCTTTTCGAAGATATATCATGGGGTTACTTAAATATTTACCAAATATCTTTACTATAAATGCTAAACCCAAATGCGTATATACTTTATGATACATCAGATTTTTTACAACTGATGTATAAGGAATTTTTTGCATCTGTTTCTTTTCAACTTTATTTTGGGGCACTGGTTGTAACATAAATTGTCTCATTTAACAATGAGAGTATTTCCTGAATGAAAATCTTTCATGCCAAATTTGGTAAGAATTTTTTTGATATATCTCTTTCGTGATAACCTTAGGATACCCGACAATAATGTTGATGTATCTGTATTTTTAATAAAAAGAAAATATTATTAACATAAAATACCAAGAAGACAATGTTACTCCCACTGAACTTATGATATACATAATCATCAATCGGATTTACCTCAAAACCGTATGAGATAATAACTTGATTAAATATGTGATACCATTAATGGAAAACTACTTTAAGATCTTAAATGGATTTCTTTAACTTCACTTCTTCGTGAGATTGTTGAGTTTGCTATATCGGAAGTTTTTCAACATTGTCTTGATGATCCTAATTTGCATCTAAAACAATGTCAGAAATTTGTTCCTAATAATTGTCAATAGCAGTACTTAAAATTTGAATAAATTCATTTTCAAAGACAATATTTCTAACTTTATCTTCCCCCTCAAACTCAATAACCTCAAGAAATTTGGTATTTTTCGTCTTAATAAATGATTTATTTGAGGGATCATAAAATTTATAATCTCTCGATCTTTCAGTATATCTAACAAAGTAGTAGCTAATTATTTTTTAGTCCAATTTTTTTTTCTTTATGGCCTTACTACAGCTGGACAATCTATTTTAAAAATTACTTTGATATAACACTATTTAAAAAATATGTTGTAGTCTTAAGTGTTTCTTCCTATAATCATTATGGTAGAGAAGAATAATTAATCACGCTCCTTACCATATCCATAAGTTTATGTTTTATCTCTTAGCAACAATGTTCATACTAGGTCTACCAGCATGGTGTACTGTGAGATGATTCTGCATTTCTCTAAGAATTTCATAAAGGTCCAGAACGTTGTTTACCTTATCCGTTTCATCTACCGTAGTATTCACCACCACGATCAGATTTCACGGCCATAATTTTCTTACCTAGTTGATTTTCAACTTCGAATGTGAAAATCATAACAACGTTTAAGGATTGTAAATTCTCATTAATTAAATATAATTACCCTTAATAATTGTTATGAACATAATAAAATTCTGTTAATCATTCTAGGAGGCCGTAGAGAACAGTTTACAGGTATCCACATTAATTAATTCTAAGACGATTGAACTACTTATGGCACCTAGTTTCCTTATGTTTGTTCATTTCCCCTTTACACATTAAATACAGATTTTAAAATCTGTTAAATCAAGGAGTTTCAAGAATTTCACAAGTCTCTTAATTATCTGTTTAAAGATTTGTCCCAAATTCTTGTATCATAACATGAAAGAATTCTTTTTAGGTAATTTACGCTTTGTATCACGTAAATCAATTTATAAGGTTTCATTACATGAGGTAATTGTATCCGTATATAAGTTATCAATTAAAGAATTAGTAGCAAAATATTTGAATCTTGAAAAAGACTAACTTTATTATTTTTAAATGAACAAGAATAATCATATTTGTCCAAATAAAAATAAAAATTTCATCTAAATGACAATACCATATAAGTTTATCTCAAATCCAAAAAGTAACCAGTCTTTAATGATAATCTAAAATTCTTTAAAACCTAAACTATAACTGTTTCGCCACTGCTATGATAGATGAATCTTTTAATATCAATTGGCTTTCGGCTCCACATGTAGCCTCTAAACACACTTATGTGAGTAATATCACTAAAATTTACTCACCAAGTAATTACATGTACATAAGTTAAACTAATTACTGAACAAACCCTAATGAGAAGTATATACTACTTTATACGCCAAGTGGCGTATTTAGAACATTATTATGTATATCTTTCTTGTAAAGTAATTGCCAAATTTTTTATCACATTTCTTTTGCAATTACTATAATGTTGTTCTAATTATAACTTCTTAACCTTTATCCTTTATCATTTTCTTGTCCTTTAGAGATGTTTGCTAGATGAACACTTTATATCTTTTATCGCAAAATCTTTTATTTTTCTTGCACACCGTGAGATATGGGCTCATTAAGAGATCGTTTATCCTTATGAGTATTGTAACTCACTGTAAGTTAACTATATTATGCAAGAAGATAAATAAAGAACTGGATGCATGAACTAGTCATTAGACAGTTTTAACTTAAGTGCCTTTAGTTTGAAAGCGATATTAGACATTTTCATATTGTGCTTACCTTATGTTCTTTTTTTTACTTATATCTTATTGAAATAAGACTAGTCAAAAGGTTACTTGTTTCAGCCTTTTCGTTTTTAGCAAAATATTTCTATAATTTATTTAAGGAACTAAGTAGCATTTTTCTCATAAAGCCCAAAATATTTTGGAATAAAAACGTTCTTCAATTCTTAAATTTTGTGCCGCTAAGCATTGATAATGGATTTATGTTGGCAGATATATATATATATATATATATATAATGCATAATTAAAAAACTAAAGAGAACAAATTTTAACAAATTACAAACTTATAATTAATATACATGTCATAACATATTATCAAACAATATATATGAATGACACAATTATCCAAATATCAATAGTGGGTCCCCATCACAAGATACCTAGCATAACATTGATATTTAGTCTTTGGACAGAAACATCAATTTGTAATTGGCCCTCTCAATGCAATAATCAAATATAAATGACAAATCATGTCAAATAATAAGACTTCCTTTGGGCCGACGTATTATTCACATGAAAAACTTGATTGTTATATTATATTTATTACCACAAATGTACATATTATTCGGCCAAACAATAACCTTCCTTTGGGCTGATTATGATTCGCATAAATAATAAATACACACATCTTAATATTTCAAAACAAACAAATTTACACGATAGGGATTACTTTGACAACTTATCAGATGATTTGTGCTTCGCATCCTTATGATCTAAAAAAAATAGATTTTTCGTATTAATGAGATTTGCAAAGCATAAACCTTATCTTTCCCACATTGACACGTACTGCAATTTTGGATTACTGGCAGTCTAGGGTTTACACATCCAAACGAGACTGTAATAGATACTCTAAATAAAAGAATCAAATGTTGATAATAATTTATGTCAAACAAAAAGCTTTTATTTGGACTAACTTATTGCTCACATGAAAAAGTTGAGAATTACAACACATTTATTCTCGCGTGTGTGTTTATTATTCTGCCAAATAATAACATTCCTTTGAGTCAAATATTAAACGCATAAATAATAACCACACAAATATTGAGAGAAAACAATGTCTGTTATTTGGCCAAATAATAATCTTCCTTTGGGCCAATTATTATTTGCATAAATAATAAACATTAATATCTAAATAAATAATAAGTTTGATCCATACCCTTAATCACAATAGATGCAGGAATAAAATTCTTTACTCTAAACACATGTAGTATATTTAAATTTACCAAAGTAAATTAAATCTTATATATATATATATATATATATATATATATATGTAAACAACAAATTAATTGATGCTTAAAAAACATGTACACTTATTACACAATAAAAAGCCATAATCTAGATCCACATATATTAAGTTAAACTTTAAAAATTTACCTTATATGCATAAATATATATATTGAATCAACAAATTAAACTTAAATAATATACATATATAGGGAAGCGATCAGGTGCGAATTCTATATATGAGTTCGCACGAATTTGAGAGAAAAAAAAAAGCAAGGTCCACGTAATAAAGCCTTTTACTCTCCTCCACTTTAACCATTTCCCTACTAAAAGGAAAAAAAAATCATTTTCATTTTCTCTCTCTTCTCTTTACCCAGGAGAGCTGAGTATCTCTCACTCTCTCAAAACCAATTCTTTTCTTCTTCTCCTCTCAAATTTCTCTCTTTTAAAACAACTCGAATCACAAATAAATCATAGAAAAAACAAGAAGCTATGTTAATTATAAGAAAACAAATACAAGAGAAATTCGATATGATTTATTTGGGATTTAACTTATTTTCAAGGAGAGAAATTTGATATGATTTATTCAAATAGTCAATCTCTCTCTTATTTTTGGTATGATTTAATTGTGGTTTGAATTATTTTCAAGGTGATAAATTTGAAAGAAGAAAAAGAGAATAATTGATTTTAAGAGAGTGCTCTAAGCTCTCGTAGGTAAAGAGAAGAGAGAAAATGAATTTTTTTTAACTTTTGGCAGGTAAATGGTTCAAATTTCTCTCATTGAAAATAAGTCAAATCACAAATAAATCATATCAAATTTTTCTTGTATTTGTTTTCTTATAATTGACATAGTTTCTTATTTTTTCTATGATTTATTTGTGATTTGAGTTGTTTTAAAGGAGAGAAATTTGAAAGGAGAAGAAGAAGAAGAAGAGAATAATTGGTTTTGAGAGAGTGAGAGATATTCAGCTCTCCTGGGTAAAGAGAAGAGAGAGAAAATGAAAATATATTTTTTTTCCTTTTAGCAGGGAAATGGTTAAAGTGAAGAAGAAGAAGAAGAGAAGAATTAGGAGGACTTCGCTTTTTTTTTTTTTTCTCTCAAATTCGTGCGAACTCATATATAGAGTTCGCACATGATCGCTAACGGCCACAGTCAACATCCGGATCTAGTCAAAATTAAACTCAAACAAACCGTTAATATATATATACAATCAAAAGCTAATATATATATATATATAAGTAAAACAAACTTATATATATAAACTCACGTCATATCATATCAACTTATTTATATATCTATATAATAAGAAAAAGCTTTTTTGACCGAGGATAATTTAACAAATCAATTTAATTAAAGATTTAAATAAAATTTTAAAAAGTTATCTTTTTTTTAGCCACACGATGTGGTTTACCTTAAGAATCAATCAATACCATTAGATTCTTTTAGTTCTACACAATCTCCACTATTCAATACAAAGGTACACATAAAATAATATATATTATCACACACAATCATATACACTCACATCAATTTTCTCTCTTCTCACATTTTTGAAAAACTTTGAAAATATAATAACTTTTAAGCCAAATTTTAAAATTTTAAAAAATTTATATATTTTAAACATACTCATTGAGATCTACATAACAAGATCCATTGTGATTATAAAATTATGTAAAAAAATATATTTTATAATAAGAATTATATATAATGAATTCATTAGAATTACTATTTCAGTCACATTCTTAATCTTTAGTAATTACAAGCCATATATCGATATACCCGTTGACATCAACTTTAGAAGAACGAGAAACATAATTAGAGTTCTTGAGGCTCAAGTTCTAGTTGGCTGGTTGAGAAGTCAATCATCTTGCTAACTTTGTTACATCCAACTCAATATATCTTTAGTAATTTTTGATAGCAAAATATTAATTTGAATCATGTACTTTTTTTACAATCATATCCAATAAAAAAAATTACAATGAAAAAATTCTTTGAATTTCATTCTTTTACATGTAAGTTTTTTGAATGCTAAAAAAAAATTGGTGTGCTGTGCCGGATGGCACGAGCATGCCCTAGTGGGTATGTTTTTACTATAGCAGGTGGTGCTGTCTCTTGGAAATCTACCAAACAAATTTGTATAGCAAGTGAGGAAGCAGAATGGTTAAGGCATTTCCTTATAGATGTTCCTCTATGGCCTAAACCAGTTCCTGCCGTCTCTATCCATTGTGACAGTCAAGCTGCTATTTCAAGGGCCCAAAATTCAAATTACAACGGGAAGTCTAGACATATTCGAAGGAGACATAATACTGTGCGACAGTTGCTAAAAGATGGGATAATCGCCATTGACTTTGTAAGATCAACTGAGAATATGGCGGATCCTTTCATAAAAGGCCTAACTAGAGAGCTGGTTTATAAAACATCGAGGGGGATTGGGCTAAAGCCAAAGGAAATATAAATCATCATTAATGGTTACCCAACCTATATGATTGGAGATCCCATGATTTAGGTTCAATGGGGGCAATAAGTTAATTGAATGATTTTTTTTGGGGGGGGGGGGGGGGGGGGGGGCACTGCTCTAGCTATTCAATTCCTATCCCATCCCTATGGTGTTGTAGTACTAACTGTGTCGATAAAAGGATGAGTCTTTGACTCTTAATGTTTTTTATAGCTGGGCAACTAGTGGAGTGTATAGGCATAGTACACTCTTGATAGAAACACCAATGTGAGTGTGGAAGTGGGACCGTTACCTATGAGAATTCTTGGCTAGTTCTCTAGAGCACTCATAAAATCTAGGATTTGCTCATGGCCAAAACGAGCACAACCGTGTAACTCAATGATGATTTTACAAGTTATATGTGTGGTCTGTTGTCTAAGTTTACTTATACGGTTCAACAATTCAAGATTTAAGTTCACTGTTAACTGGTAAACTCGATAGGTCAACACAAAGTTAAGGTTCAAGTCGAACGACACCTTATCTCTTATATATAATTTCCATATACTCCAGAAAACTTTATCTTTCTTTGCCCTATTTGATATAATCATTTCATTCATGTGGGGGATTGTTGTTTATATATTAAATGTGAATGATATGATTACTTTGGGGTACATAGCTCAACTGGGAGAGGTTCGGGAATTTGGGCTTGGATAATCCCGGTTCAAGCCGTGTGGATGACTATTATTATTAAAGAGTCTTTGATAGGGCCTTGGGCATTTGGGCTTTGGGCTTCTTTGAAAATTTCCAATGTTTTTGATATTTAATTTAATTTCGTTTTTTTTTTATTTTTAAATTTTCATTAAAGATTAACTTTGACTAGGTTGTGGGACTACCGTTACGCATAATGCGTTAACGCATTATTCCCACTTATCCTTCCGTTACGTACTTAAAAAACGACCTTCCTCTTTGATAAGAACACAAAACGAGTTCTATTATTTTTGTATGTATTTTTGACTTTGAATATATTTTTTCCTGGAGTATTTGAGAGTTCCATATAGGGTTCTATTGTGCTGGTAGAACCCTAGATCATTGAATCCTAGGAGGTGTGTGCTCACGAAGGCTGTTAGCGCGTCAACACAGAGGGCAATTTCACCTTAAAAAATTGTGATCTCACAAGCCTCGATCGATAAATATATTTGTTTATTATTTTCGCTATTTCCTCAGTAGAATAAATTAATTATTTTCTGACAATAGGATCATCAAATTGTGCAGCTTCTTCCTCCATCATCAAGCTCGGGATCATTAGTTGCAGCTTTGTAAGTGGGTCTCTCCTCAATTCAAATTATTGATTTGGGGAGTATTGATTGTTGTTGTTGTTGTTGAGATGGATTTTCTAGGCACTTTGGTTTACGAAATTAATTTGCTTTTTAGTAATGTTGTTTTGTTATTGTGTTGTGTTTCATTTTAGTTTGGGAACTTATTTGTATCTTAATTAGAGCTTCTTAATCATATAGTGAGCTTGAAGTTCAGTAGCAAGGGTGTATAGGCTAGCTTACCCGTTCGTCAATTAATTGCTCTTTGAATGACCTTAAATGCTTCACCAATCTAGTTGATTGAATGAAAACGAAATGTATTTTTGCATAATTGCTGATGATTTTTAGTTATAAAATTTGAAGTTTTTGGTGGAGTGATTGATTTATTCAACGATGTTTGTGCTAGGATTTAAGTTGGAAAATTTGGTACAATGAGCAATCTCATAATAGATCATGTACAATGAGCAATACATTGTGCATATTAGCCGTGCAGCTTGATGATCCTATTCGGTCAGATTTTAAAGAGAAAGGGAGATGGAGCCCGGTCTAATTTTAGAGAGCTTACAAGATTATTGCGGCTGCGGGATTTTAGAGAGAGAGAGCAAAATATCGGTTGAATTTTTGAGAGAGAGAAAAGGATTGTATAGGAGGTCGGAGCAGCTGTGACAGAACGTAATGGGGGTCGAAAATTTGAGGGAAGAGAGTAAGTTTGATTGAAGCAATAAAAAGCCAACGTTAGCTTTTTCCGTAAATAGGTCTCGATTTTTGCGTCGCTCAGCACCGGTGCATACTAGATATGTCCTATGTATATATATTATTTGTGAAACAAAGGGTGACGGAGGATTGCTTGGGCTAGGGAGGTATGGGGTGGAAGATATGAGTGGTGATTAATTATTATTATTCGATTTTAATAGAAATTAAAATTAAAAAATTATACTATCTTTATAAAATTTAATTCTTTAAAATTTGTGATTTTGAAATTTCAATATAGTTTTAAAATATAATTTTTTTAACTAATTTTAAAATCATACCCCAATTTTAATTCTATGGGATTAGCGCATTTCTAATAGTATAATCAAAATAATAATTATAATTAATTTTAATAATATTGGATAAAAACATTATCCCGATAGCATAATCAAATTTTAATAACCTTTTAACTAATAACTAAATTTACTCCGTTTATAGCTAAAGTTTACAATCTTTTTTAATAACCAAATGAAAGACCAATTAATTCTATCGGTTAAAAGATGATTTTTTTTTAAATTTAAATCATCTTTTCATTCTTTTTTAAATTTTTTTTTTTGAAATAAAATTTAAATAAATTAATTTATATCCAATCAATTTAATGAACCTTATAAATTTAATTTATGGCCCAGATTAAATTTGTGGCCAATCAATAATTATCAGAAAGATCTTCATTATTAATTTTAATAATTTATTAAATAAATAATTAAAGTTATTTTAATTATTCTTCGGAATACCCCTTAGAATTTGGGTTACCATAAACACCCGTGTAATTGCCGCTAAAAGGCTGGAGTATATTGATGTATTATCATCGTCTTTCTCCATATATATAGTCAATTTCAACCCTACAAAAATATACGTACATTTGAAAACGGGGAAATCAGAAAAATTGTTTGAATCTCATCTTGTCAACGTTTCTTGGCCCTGGGATCGTCGATTGAGAGCCTCTATCTCTATTAAACAAAATTGAAATTTCTAAAAGCTTTTTCTGCCAAAAGAGATTATAAAAAAGGACAGTCAGAACAGCATGCTCATCAAATCATCTGATGAACAAACAAGTCTATGTCAAAATGATAAACCGAAAGTTTACATTAAGGTAGCAAAAAACCCTTACTTTTAGCTTTCTCATTAGTATATTGCTGGACTCCACACCCACCGCTCAATAAGATTCAATTGTCACCCAAAACAAACTTGAAAAATAACAATTAAGCTGAATGATGTTAATGTCATCACAAAAAAGCAAAGAACAAAAAAAATGCAATAAAAATATTAAATTCTGATGTACGATGGAGTTGAAAATTGAGGGGTTGCAAAGTGTAGGAATATTCATTTTTCTTGCTAGTCTTTTCGGTGGGAAAGTGCCCCACTTGATCTAAGCAAAATTCATTGTCGCTGTAAAACCTAATTTTGGTATGAGCTGGTACATGTTTGCATGTCATATCGCTCTTGATTCACTTGCAATTTGTAATAGACTAATAGTAAATAAGGCTCAGGATCTGAGGAATTCTTTTTCGGTCGTTCATTTTGAATTGTTGAATTTTGTGATTTGGTGTTGATTTTAGCTTTTCTTTTGTTAATTCATCTAATCGGTAAATGTGCCTGCTTTTTGTTGAATTGGTGTTTGCCAGCAGATTTTAGTTGTTTTGCTTCTTTTGGGCAACAAGCACTGGCTTGCATCTTGCTATGCTCCTTGATCCCGGGCTCCAACAGAGCTTGTTGCCATAAAGCATCTTGCGCTTTGATAACTATGCTTGTGTCTCAATATCGTTATAATTACGACTCGTATAGTTGTGACTACCCCACAAAAAATATATATACACACCAACAAAAACCATTATTCTAATACTATATCTGCCACCTACAAGTCTGCTATAGAATTTCTTTCCAACTGTTTTCTTAAGTTGATTCCTTAAAAACATGTGGAGCTCATTGCCCATACTGAATTAGAAGTTTTAAATTGTTTTACATTCATCTTTCTCTTGATTTAATATAATCTTCTTATAAATGTGATTGACGATTCATGGAAATCCACAAAATGTGACCAACACATCATTTTATGACCTTTTTTTTTTAAAAAATAAATAAAATAAAATTGCCTAATAACTATGAATAAAAGAACAACAAAAAAGGGGGAATCCATTATCACAACAGTAAGGGTAAAGGGTAAGATTAGTTTCAAGGAGTTGCACGGGACGGGGAGTTATCATCATTATCTCGTGTATATAATATGCACACGTTATTACATATCTGTGTTCCTACATTCACATGCATCTATGTGTGTATCTATATACATGTTCGTTTTTTTTCTTTTTATAGAAAATGCGGTTAATGTGTTTTATAACTTATGAATTGGAAGTTCCCTGTTTTACTATCATACAAATATTTTTATCATATATAATTTAGTTTTCATATAAATTTATTTATTGATGTGTCCACTTCCTACTCTTTTAGATTCTTTATGTCTGCGCCATATGTTGTCCACGGTTATTGACTTTAAACTAAAGTTCCTGATGAATATGATTGTGCGAGTGCTAAATAATTGAATTTGGAGGCTGCTTTGGTGATGTCAGTTTTTTCAAAGGGTGTTTCCTGATGTTATGTGAGGTCATCATTTATGTTTAGGGCACCACCTGCCCAAAGCCTTATCCTTTTACTTTGTTTCTCATGATCAATTCTGCATACAATTCTTAAATATCTTTTTGTTTGAGAGCACGGATCCAGGATCTACTTGGCCTGCAAGGTGTAGCCATAGACGTGTAGTATTATTGCGTTTCCATATGACTGTATCTGCTATGTTTGTTGATATGTGAATTGTTGATATTTATTTTTTCTCGAGAAATATAGTACCAATTAACAATGGCACATGCAGTCAGGAGGCACTGTGAGACTCAGAGAATTAATAAGAATGAGGTCTGTCATTGTTTTCGTGGAAATTACAACAGAAAGAACATTCCCACTTACAACAGAAAGATTAAGAAAGTAGGAAGAAGCTTATTATTGGGGCTATATACAAGTGAGAATCTTTTTGTCATCCCATTTGTTATTGCTTTCTTCCTTCTCTAAATCCAACCTGTAAGAAATAGAAGTATTTATAGAAGATTAAAATAAAGTAATAATAGGAAGAAACTGAACGGTTAAAATAAAGTAGTAATAGGGGATTAAAGGGTTATATATATACCTCAAAATCATCAAATGCTAAACCATTTCATCTCCCTCGTTTATTCTCTCTTCTGTGGGAAAATCTTCCAAGTAAATCGCTCCTTCTCTTGAACTAGCCTGAAAAGCATGTTTTAGTGCAATAAAACATGTTGTAGTACAATAAAACATGCTTATAAAGAAAATAAAAAATTGTATGCACCTTGTAGATGTAAAAGAGAATGAGGACCAAGGCAGGATAAAATGCAACAGAGTATTTCTCCTTCAATACCAACATAAGGGCTGCAGAGGCGGCAGTTTTTGCTATGGACTTTAGTGTGTTCAATACTCTATTTCTACGAACAACCAATGCTACCAGACAGAAATAGCTACCGAGAATTGACATTCCTATGAGTTGCCAAGTGGCTGACATATCCATATTCATGGCCGACTTAGCTAAGTTAGACTTAGTTGAGTTAGCTTCAATCAAGTTAACTGCCGACTTAGTCGTGTTAACTGTCGAGTTAACTGCTGACTTTGTTGAGTTAACTTCTGAGTACGCTCCTGAGTAAGCTTCGGAATTAGCTTCGGACTTGTCTCCGGACTTGTCTCCAAGACTCAGTAGAGAGAACAGGCTTGGTAGAATAACACCACCAAAAGTGAAATCCATCAGATCTGTTGCCATGATTCTTTCAAGGCGAACAGCTGTCAAAGTTGCTATCCTTTTATACGATTTTACAATTTCAACTCCACAACACCAGAGAAGGGGTACTGATACTGCAATCAAGTTATCAAAAAAATTTGAAAACATACAATAAATTACCCTAGCCATCCTTGCCCAAACAGCGGCCACTTTTGACCTCACAGTAGAAAACCTATCATTGCATAAGAAATTGTATTAGAGAGATTACACAAGTGTGAAATTCAAAAATTATAATTATAAATTTCCTAATTTTAAATTAAAAAAAATTAGAGAGAAAAACTCAAATAATACACATATTAATAAAGTTCACATTGCATAATCTCGATTTTTTTGTAAATTGAAGCACAAAAACACAATTAGAGATAAAATTTAACTGATAAACAAGAAATATAGTAAAAGAAGCTCAAGTTTTTGTAAATTGAAATGCAAAAACACAATTAGAGAGAAAATTTAACTAATAAACAAAAAATATAGTAAAAGAAACTCAAATGAAACGCAAATCAATAAGATTCAAGTTGTCCGATGGCATATTTTACGGAGATAACGAGGTATGTTATCGATCAAATGAAATGGAGCTCATACCTGCACAGAGAGAGAGATTTCTGCGAGAGCGACATTTTTTGCGAGAGTGATGCTACAGTGAATTGCAGAGAATGATGGGAAAGTGAAGTTAATTAATATAACCACATATATATATATATAGCGCGGGAGGGGGTGGCGGGAGACGTGATTATATCTATTTAAAATGGCTAATGGCACATTTATTTAATCAAGTGATTTTAAAGCCGTTTGACAAAAAATAAAAATAAAAATTAAGTGTAAATTTATTTATTTTTTCACTTAAACTTAAAAATTTTCGTCTAAAATTTTAAGTGGTAATTTCTCCGCTTAAATTTTTTTTTAATTTTAAATAGCATAAAAAAATACTTACTTTACAATTTTACATTTAAATAAATTAATATACTAAAAGAATTTAGTTTTTAAATATGTTATATTAAATAACATTTTTTCATATAAAATTTTTAAAACTAAGCAAATAGTCTTTTTAATTTTAATTTTAAGTTTTCACTATTTTTATCAAGCACCACACCAAAAATGTGAAGAATTAAAGAAATATTTATCACACAAAAATGTGTAAAATTAAAGAGATATTTATAGTAACTTTGGGAAGAGTACCTACCATTTTACTCTTCCGTGTATATATAAAATTGGCGTTAGCACTTGAAGTTATCCACTTGAGCTATGTCTTTTAACCCCTTCGGGGAACTCTCAGGACACGAAGGATTAATCAAGATCAAGATATGTGCAAGTTGGCGGGGTATAAACATTGCTAGATCCGAAAAACCAACTGACCAAAAAGAAAAAAGAAAAGTTGGTGTTGAATTATTAAGACTTGTACTCATTGAGCATGTTTGTCATGCGAGATTAAAAGTATGATTGGATTAAATAATCTTATTTGGTATTTGTTGTCGGAAAGGATATGATAAATAAATCCTATCATGTGTTTGGCGCAAGTGTGAGTATGATATTTTAATCCTACCCTTCGTTTAGTGCAATACGGGACTGAATTGCACTCATAATTAATTATTATTTTATCTCTTTGGAACCGGATAAATATAGACCACCCCATAGGTGCTATTATTTTATCCATGGTTGCCGGATAACAAAATGAATATAAAATTTAATTTTTAATTTTTTTTTGATATTTTTCTTTATACTTTTTAGATAATCAAATTTATTATTGAAAATTTTAAACCACCCAAAATCACAGTAACTCAACTAATAAAATTCATTTATTGTATAATATGATATTTTTATTTATTTTTTATTAAATGAAGGTATTTATAAGAAACTTTAATTTTAAAAAAATGAGTAACATTCGAATTTGAAGCTGTACTTAATGTTTAGTTCGTAAGTATTGTATATAATATAGAACCTTTATTTCAAAAGAGTATTTTATGAAACTTATTTATAAATAGAAGAATCGTATTAGTTAAAAAAAATTGTGAACAAATCATTAAAATTGCATATATATTTTTTAAAACAAAGCAAGTTATATTATATAATATCTGAACTTTTAATTCAGAATTTCATCAAATGTAAAATTTATTAAATTTTTATTCGACTAAGTATTATTATGTTCGATCCCACTTAATCCTTATTCGACTAATTTTTTTCTTAAACCATCTCTACCGGAATGGAAAAATGCTAAATATAGCATAAGTGGCTCTGTGAAATGGTAAGTGAATGGTATATTTGGCAGTCGACAACTATTTACCATAACCGATGGACTGTACATCGGCTGTGCATGGCCAATACACAAAACATCGGCTTTTTATTTTTTCTTTATAAAAAAAATATCACAGCCGATATACAAAATATTAGCTGTGAGTTTTTTCTCATAATCGATATTCAATATATCGATTGTGTTCATTTTACTTTTTTTTTTTAATTTTTTTAATACAAATAAAATTAAAATAATAAATTAAATATACATCAGTGCTGGTCATATGTTACATTTTGTCCCATTTAGTATTATTATTACACGGGGAAAGAGGCCGTTGGGTTGAAATCGAACGCCAAAACCTTTTGCCGATACAAGAAAAAAGCAGAGGAAAGCTCTCTCCTCTTTCCCTGAAAAAATCGTTTCCTAGTGAGTTAAAGTTGTAAACGTATACCAACGATTTGAAGTAATATATATTTGGGTAATCCAAATTTGTGAGCACCGTTCGAAACAGCACCATGTCTACCCTAGAAATCGAAGCCCGAGAGTAATCTCTCTCTCTCTTGCTCTTGTTGATGATTTTTCATCTGTCTCTGTATTTCGTTTTCTTTCAGTATTGCGTTCAATAAATTGTTAGGTTAGCCTACCATGCATTATTGGAATTTGGTTTGCACTCAAATAAAGCAATTAATTTGTTAGTAATGCTTGTTCAGAGCACCTTCAGCAGATGGTTTGAAGCTCAATTTGTTACCTTTCCCTTTAGATGAATACAACATGATACACAAAGTTTAAACCTTCATATTTATGTGGAAACAAAGCTGCGGCAAATTAATTTGATCACAAGGTCAAGTACTTGGCCCAATATGGGAGAGAATTTGGTGTGCTGTAGGATGTATAGGCCTAGGATATTTTGCTGGGGCAAAGAGGGCCAATGGACTCTACTGCGTGTTTGGTACGAGTTTTTGTTCATTTTGTAATCCTAAATTGGTAAATTTACTATAAGAGTCTCTTATAGTTCATTTCAAGAGGTTGAATTATAATTTGATGAGGCTCAAAATTTCCATGCTAAATTACCACTTTGGATTCCAGGAACGAACATGAACCAAACGAGCATAGGGTTTGAAAATATGTGGTTGGAACATAAGTATTTTGAGGGTTTTCGGTGTATCATGGTAAGATGGATGTTGTTTACAAGGGTGGAAGGTTTTAAGCTTGTGAAATATTGAAGGAAGGCAAGCTTAGGTGAAGAATTCGAACAAAGACATCTGTAAAGACTGAAAAAGCAAGTGGTCTTGGAGAATATTAAGATGTGTGTGTAGGAGTCTAGAAGGAAAGATAATTGAACAATGAGAATTTAGGAAGGGAACGTGTGAATTAAGTAGCACAGACACATCCGCACTACAGAAACACTTGGATGTAGATACCCACAAAGAAGCTTGAGATTAGCGGTCTTAAGAATATAGGCGTGGTGTAATTTTTTCGGCTTCGACACTGCTTAATTCTTTTAATTTTTATGAGGGAGCTTTATATCTACTGTAAATTTCTTTTATTCCTTTTTTTTTTTCCTTATATTGATGTATACTGTGTACATTGGCAGGCCACTTTTTGATGCCTACTAATACACTTGTAGCAACATGAAAACACCAAGACACCTGACGTAGTATTTACTTTTCTTGCAGTGTGATTAAGATAGTTCTTCAATTTTGCAAAGAAAATTCTTTGCATCAAACTTTCCAGACATTACAAAGTGAGTGCCAAGTGTCACTGAATACGGTTGACAGCCTTGAAACATTTGTAGCAGATATTAATAGTGGAAGGTGGGATTCAATATTGCCTCAAGTTGCACAACTTAAGCTCCCTAGGAAGACACTAGAGGATTTGTACGAGCAGGTATGTAAAACATGACATGACTGACTGAGAAATAGCATTCCTGTTATCTCCTTTATGGTGTCCTTCATTTTGTGTTGTGAAGCCTTATTGTATGCTTGCCTCCTAAACTTCACCCCCTTTCCCGTCTGCGAGCACCATTGCAAACGGAAGTGCTTCCGTGTGTTTGATGAATAGCATGCTAAGCTAACAATGATAAGACACACCTCTGAATATTTTTACTTCACGTCAGTAAAGAAATATTGCATAGAAATTAGGACACGTAGACGGTCTGGCAACCCGAATCAGATGCGGCAAAATCTATGGTGAGAATTGTAGTATTATACAACAAAGTATCCCAGAAGGGGTATTTTTAGGAGATGAGAATTAAACCAATTATAAAGATCACTTGAAGGATTTTGAGTTACAAATTGATGGTGAACATTGCTATGGAAGAAAATTTTGCAGAAATACTGCAGTAGATTAGCAGGTCTATGTTGTTTGGCTTTGTTCTTTTTGCATGTATTTATGTTTCTCTCTCTCCCCCCTCTCCCTTTCTGCATGTTGTAGATTGTTTTGGAGATGACTGAACTTCGAGAATTGGACACGGGCTATACTAAGGTAGACCCAGGCTATGGGTGTAATGAAACAGGAGCAACCTGAAAGATACTTGCGACTCGAGCATCTTCTAGTTCGAACTTATTTTGATCCACATGAGGTTAGGATTCTTCTTCAAATTGCAAACAATTTTTTGTTCATTGTTCTGGTCTTCCATTTTTAACCTTTTAGTTTGTTGTACGCATTTATCTTACATATTCTGTGCATGGGCAAGAGTGCAGGACTACAAATAGTATAATAAGAATGATGTTCACCTTACAATTTTTTGGACTGTCACTTCTAAATCATCATGATATCTGTAATGTAGTTAAGTTTCTATCTCAATAAATAATGCCTTTTGAAAAACTAATGGTGTGCACAATATTTATAGGCTTATCAAGATTCAACAAAAGAGAAAAGACGCTCTCAAATTGCCCAAGGTACCCCTTTCTGCTAATCAAATTAATGCACAAGCTTTACAGATTAATAAAAATCTGAATGATATATGCACGGATTTAATATTGATATGTTACTGGAAGACTTTCTCTTTACAATTTGGCAGCACAATATCGCGTGTTTTTTTTTGTTTTTTTTTTTTTTTTTATCTTGCATGTAATGGCATGGAACTTTCAAAGGTCATTTTTTCTGCCTGTTTTCTTGATTTTTCTAGCCTTTTACTTGTTGCACTTTTCAGCTGTTGCTGCGGAAGTTTCTGTGGTTCCACCATCACGTCTAATGGCTCTAATTGGTCAGGCTCTGAAGTGGCAGCAGCACCAAGGTTACATTCACTATGTCGTTTATATATTAATGTTTATGCCAACTCTCGTGTATATATAATAGGAACAACAGCTGTCATGTGTTTCTCTTTGCTTAGTTGTAAGTGAAAGAGGATAAACAATAATCAATCAACTTCAAGTTTAGTATGTATGAAGTTTCTTGTCTTAAAAGACTAATAAAGATAATCATCTGCCTCGAAAAGCAATGGTTGTCCAATCTGTTGAGGCCTTTTTTAGAAACTGATCAACATTATACATATATATGTACACATGCATCCTTTTTCACTAAATATGATAATTAGATATATCTTCTGCCAATTTGATATTTTTCTAGAAATTGCCTTCTTTTGAGGCCAGTTATATACTGACAAGGATTCTTCATTTGGCTCTGCCAGGGTTACTTCCTCCTGGAACACAGTTTGATTTGTTCCGAGGAACAGCTGCTATGAAACAAGATGTAGATGATATGTATCCAACCGCTCTTGGGCATACCATCAAGGTAAATTTTATAAATATCTCAGTTCAAACAATATCCATAAGATCTGCACTTTGCTGAATCCATTGCACTGATTGTGATTTTGCACAGGTTGTGTATTGAATTTTAGTTTTTCTTGTGATAGTTCTTTGTTATTTATGATAAACACTTTGGGGGAAGAGCATTAAACTAGTTGATAAAATGTTAATAATTAAAAAAGAGGAATGAACGTGACTTTATCCATAAACCAGGCCTATATTAGAATTGCAGTAGGAATATTTGTATTGTGCTGGAAGTACTGGACTAAACTTTCTGTTACATTTACTCTCTCTCTGAAATTAATATTACAGATCCTTCACTTGTTCACTAACAAGATGCATAGTTTAAAGTCCCCAGCAGACATAAATGACTTCGTTATTTCCTTCTTTTGTTTCTATCTACTCAACTTTTTCAGTTGTAGTATTTCTTATACTTATGTGAAGTTGAGTTCAACCTTTTAGAAGGTAGATGATAGAAAAGCATGTAACACTTCAAATTCTTTTACCCTTATACCTTTACGACAAAGTTCAAGTTTTTTTCTCCATTATTGCTAATTTATGAAGTCTTGCTTGACTTTGGAGTTAATGGTAAAAATGGAAAAAAATAAGTTATTTAGATTGATGGCAATGTGTTCTAGATGCACACTGGGAGTACAGAATCACTATGTCTACCGACTGCTTAAGAAGGTACAAGTAATTGACGAAGTAATTTTATTGCAATTTCATGGTGTTGGCCTGTGGGGGTTAAAGATATTTCTCACTCATATTTATGATTTTGCCATCATCAAAGGTGTACAGCTCCTATGTGAGATTTCTACGGCCGATTTTGCTGATATTATACAGAAAGTATCATAAGAAGGGAAAGAGGATCATTTCATTTTCTGCTTGGAACAATAGAATTCTTTGTATTCATTATGTTCTGCAGTCAGATAAAACTTAAAAGTCTGCAGTTCAGCCAGTTCTGCATTTACTTTCGTGTTTGGATTGTTTAGTGCTTAATAATTGTTATCTATGAAGAGAAAAGAATAAATCTTGCCAGCCCAAACATTTATCAATTTTACTGGTGCTGTTCCTCTGCAGTTTGGGAAAAAGTCACCCAGAATGTGCTCGGTTTTCACCAGATGGACAGTTCCTTGTTTCTTGTTCTGTTGATGGATTTATTGAGGTACATACCATCACTACGAGATACCTTTGCTATAGTTAAAACAATTGATTTTCATTTGCTACTTAAACTTCTGTGCCCACCACCAGGTTTGGGATCACATAAGCGGGAAACTGAAGAAGGATCTTCAGTATCAGGCTGAAGTGAGTTTTATCTGTTCTTCTGCTCGTCCTCCTTGTACTTTTTTTCCCATAATTTTTCTTTTATAATAATGTCGCCATGTCCACCTGTTTTTGTTACATCATAAATGGCCCATGTCTGAAGGAATTCTTAATTTTTATTTTTTTAATTCCAATTGTTTAATATGATTTATTGCTGTGTTATTTATATAATGTTACTCCCTTCAGTTATTTTTGTAGTTCAACAGAATATTTAATTTTCTGATATTGGCATTGTTTGGGTTGAAGCTTTGTCAAAAATGGCATTGTTTGGGTTGAAGCTTTGTCAAAAATTGGCACTTGCTCAGATTTGGATCCCTCGTATAAATTGGATGATTTTGTTAGATTATTCTCACTCCAAAAGGTAAGACTTTAGGAGTACTCTCTTGTATTGATGCTGAAATTGATGTAATTAACTTTTGCAGGAAACATTTATGATGCACGAGGATGCTGTTCTTTGTGTTGATTTTAGTAGAGATTCAGAGATGCTTGCATCTGGCTCACAAGACGGAAAAATTAAAGTAAGTGCTACTCGTGTATCTATAACTGTTATCTTGACATTTGTATGAATTAAGAACGGAAAAATGTGAAGTCACTTTTAATGAGCAGAAAAGAGGGGGGAAAAGAAAAAAAGTAAAGATATTTAGATTTTAAGAGGTACGATGAGCATTCTGACGTATTCTTTCTAATAAGTTGGACGGAAAATGTACTCTGAAATCTGTAGTCCCAGTTAGTGATTCAATTACTCAACCCATCAAGAAGATCAAAATGTTCTCCTACTAAATCATGTCCTTAACTTTGCTTTTATTATCCACCTCAAAAACTTTAATAGCGGTCGAAGTCATGACAAAAGCTATGTGTAGTAAATTAAGAAAATACAGTCCTGTATAGGATCAATCTTTCGCACTCGGAAATAAATTTGACAATCAGTATTACCAAACTTAGAACAAGAATGAGTTTCAGAATATCATTCAATTGTGTTTCAGCAACATTGGAATATCTATTTCATTGCTCTTAGAAAAGGATGCAAACTCTGGGGCACTGGATATGGAAAAATGCCATGAGAAAAATATTATCAATATCTCACTGACATTTACCATTGAGTATCTTGCCTTGATTTGAAATGCATTTTTATAGGTTTGGCGCATAAGGACTGGTCAATGCTTGCGCCGTCTTGAACGTGCACCTTCTCAGGGTGTCACTAGTCTTGTCTTTTCTCGAGATGGAACTCAGCTGTTAAGCACGTCATTTGATGGAACTGCAAGGTTTAATGCAACCTTCGTCCATACTTTTAATGAACTTTTAGTCTTTGTTGATTGTTATTTGATTTATAAATTTTTAACACATCAATTAACAGCTGCTCCGACTCTGTTTGTTTACTAAACTTAGGTTTTATTTTCTGCATTTTTTTGGTCAAGAATCCATGGATTGAAGTCTGGAAAGTTGTTAAAGGAATTCCGCGGCCATTCATCTTATGTGAATGATGCCATTTTTACTAGTGATGGAGTTCGGGTCATTACTGCATCCAGTGATTGTACAGTCAAGGTACCTATCCACCTCTATCTCTGTGATGGTTCTTTGATAAAGTTGAGTTGGGGGCATAATTCATTATATATGCTTTGTATAGGTTTGGGACGTGAAGACTAAAGAGTGCCTGCAGACATTTAAGCCACCTCCACCTTTAAGGGTATTTGTTTTCTCATAATAGTGCATCTCATGTGGATTATATATAGCACTTTCCATTCTGGTTTCATTTCTCTGTCTCTAATGGCCAAATTCTCTTCTTGGCTTATGGTTAGGGAGGTGATGCATCAGTAAATTCTGTTCATCTTTTCCCGAAAAACACAGATCACATTATTGTGTGTAACAAGACTTCATCGATATATCTCATGACACTCCAAGGATAGGTAATTTTCCTATTTGTTCATCATAACCTTGAAAAGAAGGGTTAATTGGAGGCATGAAGTTGTGTGATAATGTTGTAATTTGCTTCTTGGGATACAGGTTGTAAAGAGCTTTTCATCTGGTAAAGGGAAGGTGGAGATTTTGCGGCTGCTTGTTTTTCACCGAAAGGAGAATGGATCTACTGTGTTGGCGAAGACAGGTGTGCCTTC
Organism: Lonicera japonica; assembly: GCA_021464415.1. NCBI lineage: Eukaryota > Viridiplantae > Streptophyta > Magnoliopsida > Dipsacales > Caprifoliaceae > Lonicera > Lonicera japonica. The sequence goes on along the minus strand of JAKCWG010000690.1, from coordinate 7,147 downwards.
AACAAAGCTCTTTTAAGCATACTACTCTCCTAAGTGCAGATTAATACCAATATGTCGGCTAGACGTAAATGGGAAGCCTGCTAGAGGATCTGGTGTAGTTAAGATTAAGCATCTGTCGGTTTTGTTTTGAGTTACTAACTTGTAAAACTCAATATGCAGAAATATGTACTGCTTCAGCCACCAATCTGGCAAGCTTGAGCATTTAATGAAGGTAGAGTTTAGCGGGTTTTTTGTTTGTTATGATAATCAGTTAAAAGTTTTGTGCATATGATGAACAAAGATAGTTGTTGTATTTATTATGTGCGCTAATACGTGGCTTTGTTAATGGAATGGGGAGCAGGTGCATGAGAAGGATGTAATTGGGATCACTCACCATCCCCACAGGAACCTTGTGGCTACATATGGTGAAGACTGCACCATGAAACTCTGGAAGCCCTGAAGAAGTGTGTTATTATTTTTATTTCGAATATTCTTGTCTTTGATTCACAATTTAAGCTGCTGTCATGTAATTTTTTTTCTTAATCAACTTCTTCAGTTTTCGGATTGCAAAATGGATTTGTAGGCTTAGGAAGTGCGATATTTAGGATGAATCCAACATGTTCCTCTCAGCTGAAGTTATAGGTCCACTCGCTTTTGCCTCTTTGCTGTTCTTAAATGTTTGTACTAGTTCCGAGTTATTATGCTATTTGTAGAAAAATTCAAACTTGGATATCATTGTAATCTTAGTGGAGACAGACATTTCTATCATAGTGACTAGGGTATGCTCATGCCATTTGGCACGGTGAATTAAATGAGATCTAAGTAATGAGATAAATAATATATTACCAATCTAATAGAGGCCAAATTTAATTAGGTATTTAATTTTGAACATACTGTCTAGCCTATTGTAAAGAGTTTTGAACAATTGAAACATAAGATGTAGAGAGTTTTGAACAATTGACTCAGAAGTTCAGTCATGCTGGAGAACTAAAATAGATTGGATTGGATGGCATTGTTTAATGGCACTTTTAATCTTATAAAAGTTTTGGTTTAACAAATTAAATTCAATGCCATCTTGATTAGTAGATTTTAATTATATAAATTTTATTAAAATCTTAATTCTTATTGTGTGTATACAAATTTTATTAAAATTTGAATTCTTATTGTGTGTATATATAAATTTTATTAAATCCGAATTCTTATTGTGTATATATAAATTTTATTAAAATTCGATTTCTTATTGTGTGTATAAAAGATATCCAAGGCTATATGATTAAGGTACACCATTGCATATATATTTTTTAACCATTAAATATTTATACCTTTTGAGAATAATATGTATATATATATTTTTTATCAAACTTGATATTTAATGATATAGATTAATATGTTTCAAGTTGAGGTGTGCATCGGTTCAAAACTAATATATTTATTACAATCCACTAATAATCTAATTTAACATGATTTTATATTTTAGAATCCAATTCAATCCAAGTTGACTTTGGATCAACTTGGATTGAATTGGTTTGAAATCAATGTCTTTTGTGTAAGAGTTATATAAGTTTCAATAACATTGAAAACAAATCCAATCAATTTCTTAAGAGCCAAGACAATATAAATAAAATATTCCTTTCATTACTAAAATAAAAATCTCAATTAAGTCATTTCATATTAAAAATATAATTCATTAGTAAAATTAGGGGTGTTTAGAAAATCGAAAAAATCGAACTGAACCGAGTGGTTTTTCAAGTTTTGCGGTTCGGTTCTGTTAAAAAATCGGACAGTCGAAGTAGGTTGGTACGGTTATCGCTTTTTTAGTGTATAAAACCGACAAAAACTGAACTGACTAGTACACTAATTACATTTTTAGTGGTTCTGTGTATTTAACTAATGAGTTATTTTCTTTAAAATAATATAGGTTAAATTAGTAAAACGAAATTCCAACAATAATAAATATTTAAGAGGAAAAAATACCCAAATAATCAACAAAAAAAGAAGACACAAGGGAGAGAAAAACATATAAATTTTTTCAAATAATATAAACCTATGGCCCAAAACAATAATTTAGGCCCAAGGTCCAAACCGACTACCCCAATTGACCCTGATCGATTTTAGCCGTTTTGACGGTTCAGTTCGGTTGAACTTAAGCGTAAAACCAAAAATTCGGTTCAGTCGATAGTTTAACCACTCGGTTCGATTAACTGAATTGTGCAAACCCGAAAGTAAAATAAAAGAGAAGAAAATTAGGGTTTATTTATTAGTTTTTTTTTATACATGTAGCAATAATAACGTGTAGCGCGGTCTATATTACTAACTTAGTGTACAATAACTAATTACGTGGGGACAAGTGCTATTTTTAATTGAGGTTGGATTGGATTGGTTTGACATTGGTTTTACGAAGATGATAACCAAACCGGTCCAATGTTTGGTCGGTTTTCTAAGACGCAAACCAATCCAATCCACTAGTTTTACTGAATTCAATCAATATTAGATTGGCTGGTTTGAGCGGATTGGATTGTACACACACCAAATATGCCGTAGAGAAAGAAAATTAGTGCATATATTTTTGTGTGTGAGTGGTTTTTTAAATAATTTTACATCTTGATGTGAATATAAGTTTGATTCAATGACTTGTTAACATTAACACCATAAACATTCATTTTTAACGTTTTGATTAGTTTACTTATTTTTGCTCAAAAATGGTATTTATAATATAAGATATACCATAACATATATATTTTTAACCATTAAATATTTATACTTTTTAAGAATATTTTTTTTAATCAAACTTGATATTTAATGATACAAATTAATAAGTTTCAAATATGTGGTAGAGAGAGAAAGTTAATGCATATATTTTATACGCAAGTGAATCTTTTAATGATTTGACATTTTGGTGTGAGTATAAGTTTAATCTAATAGCTTATTAACATTAACGTTACAAATAATCATTTTTAACCTTTTGATTAATTTATTTATTTAGATTGGTCTTGCTGGCAAAGGACATTACTCTAAGGACTCATTTGGTTTGTGGATTTGAACACTCAAAAAAGAAAAGTTTTTATCTCCTTTGTTTGATAAACACAAATTCTAGAAATACTTTTCTAAAAGAAGGGGAAATATGGAGTAAAGTTATTCCTCTCAAAACTCATGAAAATGATTTTCCTTTGTTATTTTCTAATATTTATTACAAAAATTTTGGACAATAATACCCCTATTAAACTATTTCCCATGCTTTACCGACACAAAAAAAAAAAAAAATAATAAAATCTTTAATTTTTTACTCCCACAAAAAGAACAAATGAATTAATTTTCCTTTTATAAAACAAACTATGCTTAATTTGGAACTCGATCAGGCCACCTGGGAAACTACGACAAAAAGTAGATGTAAATTAGAGGTAAATCGAAAACCGGAAGAGAATAAAAACAAGTGGTTGCATTCTAATAATTATAAAATACTTTTGACGCCTGTTTGCACACCGAGGACTATAGCCTTTGGTCTTTCCTCAAATTAAATCAATTCATTTCTCTATCACGTACATTTTTTCTGCAGAGTGAAGTCAAAAGTGTCAATGTTTCATGTTAAAAACAGACCATGTGTTCAGGTGTGTTAAAGAAACAGGAATTCAAATGACAGCCTGAGGAACAATAAACCAAACCAGAAGGTCTCACCATCACATGTATTCATTCATTACTAAGCCAAAACGAAACACAAGCCCTCTCTGGTGGTGTGTATGGTGTGGAACCTCCGCTTCTATAACTCCGAACTCGTAGATCACCCCAGCTATCGCTGCCCCAATAAACGGCCCCACCCAATATATCCAATGGTTCCTCCACCTCCACCCCACCAACGCCGGCCCAAATGCCCTCGCTGGATTCATCGACGCCCCTTCAAACGGTCCTCCCACCAGTATATTTGCCCCCACTACAAACGCAATCGCTAAAGGCGCAATTGTCCCCAAACTACCCCTCCTCGGGTCAATTGCGGTTGCGTAAACAGTATATACCAGCCCAAAAGTCAACACTATCTCCATTAATAAGGCATTCAAGTTACCCTCACCAGCGGCTACTGCAAAGCCAACGGTGCCTAGCCTCAAAAGGAGCGAGGCTAGGACGGCGCCCAGTAATTGAGCGACCCAGTAGTAAACAGCACGCACTACGGAGATCCTCCCGCCAACTAGAGCACCGAAGGTGACAACTGGATTGATGTGGCCGCCTGACACGTTCATGCTGGAGGCAACTGCGGCAAAAAGGGCGAGTGCATGTGCAAGCGCGATAACTATCAATCCTGATGCTGTGGGGGCAGTTTCCATGTACATCTTTTCTGCATATATACAACAACAACAACAAGCCTTTTCCCACTAGGTGGGGTCGGCTACATGGATCAAACGACGCCATAGTAGCCTGTCGTAAATCATATCTATAGTGAAACCATTTGCCTTTAAATCCTTCTTAATAGTTTCACCTATAGTTTTTCTCGGTCTTCCTCTGCCTCTAACAATTAGGCTTCCCTCCATATGATCAACTCTCCTTACCACGGCATCTACTGGTCTCCTCCCTACATGCCCAAACCATCTTAGTTGAGATTCAACCATCTTTTCTGCAATAGGTGCCACCCCCACCCTCCTCTCTGATGGTATCATTCCTGATCCTATCTTTCTATTTTTGGCCACTCATCCATCTCAACATTCTCATCTCATCTACATTTAGTTTAATTCTCGTATTGGCTTTTGACCGCCCAACACTCAGTCCCATACAACATCGCTGTTTAACCGCAGTACGATAAAATTTTCCTTTTAACTTGAGTGGTACTTTTTATCACATAACCCACCCGAAGCTTCTCCATTTCAACCACCCTGGTTGAATCCGGTGGTTTACATCTCCCTCTATTTCCCATCTTCTGTATAATGGATCCAAGATACTTAAACCGAGTGACTGTGGTATGACATTGTCCCCAACTTTACCTCTAAGTTAGGAGTGCTCCGCCTTTTACTGAACTTGCCTTCCATATATTATGTCTTACTTCTGCTTAAACGAAAGCCATGCGCTTCTAAAGTTTGTCTCCAAGTTTTCACCTTCCCATTTAGCTCTACTCTGGACTCACCCACTAGGACAATATCATCTGCAAATAGCATACATCGCGGTGCTGGCTCTTGAATATGTTTCGTGAGTACATCCAAGACCAAGGTAAACAGATAAGGGCTCAAAGCCGACCCTTGGTGTAGTCCTATAGTTATAGGAAAATCTTTTGTGGACCCATTATGTGTTCTCACACTAGTCTTAGCTCCCTCATACATGTCCTTGATAACACGAATATAGGCAATCCTAACCCCTTTCTTCTCTAGGGCTTTCCACAAAATCTCTCTTGGTACCCTATCATATGCCTTCTCCTCCAATCTTCCGGCATCTTCTTTGATCTCAATATCTCGTTGAAAAACCTTGTGAGCCAACCAATGCCTTTATCACCTAGACCCTTCCAAACCTCAATAGGTATACTATCTGGCCCAACTGCTTTACCACTATCCATTCGTTTCAATGCTTCTTTCACTTCCTTTTCTTAAATTCTGCGATAAAAGGTGAAATTTTGGTCATCCTCTCGCATATCCAGCTCATCTCCACATGCTAGAATCTCATAACCTTCATTAAATAATTTGTGAAAATAATTCTTCCATCTCTTTGTATGTCTTTTTTCCTTAACCAAACTTTACCTTCTTCGTCCTTAATGCATCTCACTTGATCCAAGTCTTTTGTCTTCCTCTCACGACCTTTAGCCAGTAGTAAATAGCTTTTTCCCCATCTTTGGTGCCTAAAGATTGGTATAATCCATCAAAAGCTTTAGTCCTCGACTCACTCACCGCCTTCTTGGTCTTTTTCTTTGCTTTTTTGTAAAATTCCCAATTTTCCGCATTCTTATATAAAGACCAAGCTTTTAAAGCATTTCCTTTTTACCTTAACATTATCTGTACACTATCATCCCACCACCAAGATTCTTTATCCCTAGGTCCACATCCTCTTGATTCACCCAGCGTCTTTTTAGCTATCTTCCTGATCCCCTCGGCCGCCTTGTCCCACATATTATTTGCGTTTCCATTTGCCTCCCAAAACCCTCCCTCCAGCACCTTGTGTTGAAAGATCCTTTGTTTTTCACCCTTCAAATGCCACCATCTAATCCTTGAAACCTTACCTTGGCCCCTTTTCTTCCCTTTCCCCTTAACTCATATATCCATCACAAGGACTCTATGTTGGGTAGTCAAGCTCTCTCCAAGTATGACTTTACAGTCCAAACAACTCTTTCTATCTCTTTTCCTAAAGAGGAAGAAATCTATCTGAGAGCATGTTGTCCCACTTTTATATGTGATGAGATGCCCCTCCCGCTTCTTAAAACATGTATTGGCAACCGTAAGATCATAAGCAGACGAGAAATCAAGGATAGATTTTTCCTCTGTATTTACTACCCCAATGCCATAACCTCCATGCACCCCCCTATAGTTTTCAGAAGAACTCCCTACGTGCCCATTCAGATCCCCTCCTAGGAAAATCTTTTCTCAAAGTTGGTATATCCTGGATTCAAGCTTTCCAAGTCCTCCCAAAATTTTATCTTGAGGTGTTTTCTCACACCCGACCTGAGGTGCATAAGCACTGATCACATTAAAAGTGTCTTGCTCCACTACAAATTTTAGGGCTATGATCCTATCTCCTTACCCTCTTTACATCTACAATGTCCTTCTTCCACCATTTGTCGACAATTATACCCACTCTATTTCTCGATTTAACCTTGCAGTGTACCAGAGCTTAAAACCGAAGTGTCTAATTCCTTTGCCTTAGCTCCAACCCACTTAGTTTCTTGAAGGCACATGAAATTGATCCTCCTCCTGATCATTGTGTCAACTATTTCCATAGATTTTCCTGTAAATGTGCCTATATTCCAAGTCCTAAAACGAATCCTCCTCTCATGAACTAGATTCTTTACCCGCACCCAGTTCACAAAGATGCGGGAACCCTTGCTTATTTTTCACTGCATCCAGGCGGCGATGCAGCGGCCCTTGCTTATTTGTCACTGCACTCGAGCGATACAGTGCGTTGCTTCTGGGCAACGACCTAGCATTAACCCTATTATATCGTTTATCCATGTCATAAAGATTCGACTTAGTTTGACGTTGGCTGTCGA
>JAKCWG010000657.1:0-100195 GCA_021464415.1 Lonicera japonica | reverse complement strand
AACCACTTTTATTAATAGTGCTACCGCTATCAACCAATATGGTTGATAACCTTGTCCGAAGTATGCCAATAATTATAACACAAGGTCATTTGCGTTAGAATGGTTGATTTCTTGTATTTTGTTTGTAGCATTACTTGCTTAAGAATGTTGCATTCGAGTTTGCTAGAGCAAAGATATTCACAAATCAATTATCTCAATTAAATAAAAAAGGGAACAAACATAATGAACCAAAAAAAAAAAAAAAGTGGAATTAATCACAAATACAAAATATGTTTATTGAACGAAATCAGTTGCGTAGGTGCGTAGGGAGATGTTGGAGGTATGTCATTAATTTCCATATTATGCAAGTTTTGAATGTTAATGAGAGGTCATAATTTCCACAAAGATTAAATAGGGGAGGCTTTCTAGCTCCATGCCCAAAAACCTGTCTTTGAAAGGAGGAAAAAAAAGGCAATAATTTGTGCTTCTTAACTTCTTCTCTCTATTGACTGCAATAAATCTTCAACTATTATACACTTTTTATGAATATCCCATTCCAAGTTTTGGAGGCTGTTCAAAATGCACAAAAAAGATTAGAACATGTTTAGTTGCAAGTAACAATATTTTATAAATTTCTACACCCTCTACCCCCATCCTTCAGCATTTTAACTAATATATAACCATAAAGACGAGTTGCAGGGCACTAGGAGACTTGAACTTGTGACCAGCTCAATATTGGGGCAGGTTCTTATCCATTGAACCAGCCCTCAAGTTTTTATCAAGCTCCCAAATTAATAGTGCACTTTTCCCTTTTGGGATTTCCCTAATTAAGAATTCAGTTTCTTTAGGTGCATATTCAATGTACCAAATCCTCATGATAGCATTGATTAGGTTGATTAACAGTTAGCACAGAAAAGGCCGCGTATCAACCACCTCCAACACTATTACCACGTACTATCGCCATCACTACCAGCACGCACAACCAAATGGTTAGGTTAGTTTGATTACAAAGAAGACGGCACACTTATTTAATAACTCCATACGATGCTATGAGTGGTTCATTGATTGGTAGTAACGATATTCTTCATTTGAGATAGATAAAATAACCATCATGTTAGTTGTTACCTTTTTAAGGGGCTTCAAACCGCTTGGTAATTGCTTAACATCCAATGACTTCAATATCTCGAAAGACCAAATTAGGTATCATCAAGAGAACCTGCCTTATCAAACTCTCTACCGTAATTTGGAGCTGAAAATAATGTGACTAGTCTTCGTCTAGCAAAGAACTCATACCCGTCCTCCGCCACCTGTAGTTCCATATTCAAAACACCGGCCGAGTTTGAAAATATACACCAAGTACGTGGGATATATATATAGCCAAAAGATACATTTATATCTGCTTTGTCCCTCTTAATGCCTCGAGCCATGGCTTCATCTCAACCTTTATTTTGACACTAGAAATTCAGTTGGTTCAAGGAGTTTTCGAAAGAAATCGAATTCCAAGATTGCAGTAAAAAGAAACACATGTATAATATAAGGTATGTGTAAGTGTAATTGTGTATATGTATACGCAGAGGACTGTGTTTATGTATTCACAAGAACAACTCTCATGTAGTGTTTTTGGGTTTTTTCCGCAGGTCAATCTATTCTACGTACATAGTGATTCACCTTCACCTTCATTTCTCTTTTCTTTTTTCTTTTTTATTTTTTTCACACTAATTTAAAAAAGTTAAAAAATAAGTTCATTAGAAGAAAAGAAGTTCGCTCGAACAAAAATAAATAAATAAATAAATAAACAGCATGTGAGTTAACTCAGGCCTAACTATGTCACTCACTCATTTTTTCACATGTACTAGATAGATTAGTTTTTGTTTGTCTCTCTTTAATTCTTAACCACATTTCAGCCCATATGAAATAACAAGTCAAAATTAGGAGAAAGTATCAAAGTGTTCCTTTTCTTGCTCCCACGTTCTCTTCAATTCCAGAGTTGCATGTTTTCCAATAAAATCATTATGTGTTACTTGGGATTATAACTCATTTAATAAGGGTCAATTTCTAGAAGGATTGGTTCTTTTACGACGGTTTTCCGTCATAAAAACACTTGAGCATTATTTTTTATAACGCAAAAAATTATAAAAAGGATCCGTCTGTACGGTACGGAGTGATCCGCACCTGATCCTTCCCGCACTTAATAATATGGGAAATAATTAAGGCAATTTCGAGGCTAATTAAAGTAACTTCAATTATTAACTCAGGTTCAAAACATTTCTTTAATTAATGCTTAAATTTCGGCCTTTTTGTTTTTCAAATAGAGAATTAGAAGGTAATAGAAGTCCAAAATTTTATGTTAGTCAGCATTTATAATTAAGGACCTTTCAAACTTTTGATATTTTAATAAGATTTCACAAATTTGATCCTATCCTATCAACTTTTTGTTGTCAGTGGCAAGAGATAAGGCGAACATTGAATATGCAATGCTCTACTTCTCTCTTAATCTGAATAGAGTAGATTCAGCACTTGTATAAATAAAAAAAATAAAAAAATGTCCCAGAAGATTGTGATGTTGAAAAAATGTGTAAGAATAGTGAGACAACATGCAGGAAAAAGATTTACCATAAAATCCATTTTGTTTTTGGTGTCACGAATTGTGTTTTTTTTATTTTTTTTCTTCAAATCCTCCAATTAACCCATTTTTACCAGAAGAAAAGAGGGTTTACAGGGTTTTGGCCAAACTTCAATCCAACTCAATTTGGGGCGGGTTTTATACTGAAAAATCTGAACCCGACTTGCTTAATTATTAGTGTGCTTGGAGTCGAACCTGTCTTGATCCTGTGTAATTATAAAATATTATAAAGGTATTAAATGTTAAAAAAACAATATATTCAGGGTAGGTCAAATGATAATTTTTTTTTACCTAAATTCGAACCCGACATGGTGTGGGTTTTAATTTAGCAAAACTGAACCCGACTAGAAAAAACCCAGCCCCGTTCGAATTAGTACGGGTTAAAAACCTATCGTGTCGGGGCATTCTGACATCTCTAAGGAAGAGGTGACCATATAATAGTTGAGCATCACAAGAAACAAGAGACATACCGTGGATATCTGTTTTCCATTTGTAATTTAACGAATTGTCAATTTTTCATATTATGAGATAAAGTTATTCTACTACGTTGGATGGTATCGATATATGCTCTTAGTATTTCCAGCAGTAATGTATATTGTGGTTTTGTGTATAATTTACATAATTTGTCAAAATTTTCAGTCTGCAACAGCCTTTAAAAATTTGACTTATGTGTAAAATGGAAGTGCAAAACACACTCCAAGTTTTCATTGCCACCTTAGCATTTTCTCTCTTTAATTTTTTTATATAATTTTAAAATGTAATAACTATATTTTAATAGAAATTATTTATTTGAAATCCACCTATTGAAACCAATAAATTAAGATCTATTGTAACTATAAGATTATGTATACATAAATTCAAAATAATAATAATAGTAATTGCACAAAATAACATCAAACATGTGTTAGTAACTTATTGGTTCATTCAAATTTTACACAAAAGTTTACAAAACTATCATTGGTGCATATACTTTTTAAATCTCAAGATTTGTGTAAAAATTGTTTGACACACATGATTTACTCAATAATTTTTATTGGAAATAATGTAAAAGACCTTGCATGACAATACTTTTCGCAAAAAAAAAAAAAACGAATAATTTTTTTTAGATATAAGGGCTTAAATATTGTTATCATTCTGAAATAATGATTTATTTATTAATTGTATTTTAAAATAAGGGATTTGACAAGGTGCAAACTTTACTCTACACAAAATTGTGTTTTGTGCAAACTTAACTTTGCAATCAAATTTTTTTTATGTAAATTTGTTTTGCGTGATGTGTTTATATTTTTTAACAAGTATATTATTATTATTCATTTATAAAACTTTAAAACAATGTCAAATAAAGATAAATATATAATAATATTTGAGAAAATAAAGAGTGCAAACTTAACTTTGCATAACTCTAAAAAAATTATTATGTGCATTTTATTAATAAATAAGTTTTGAATATGTAATTTGTTAAAATTATTTTAAAGCACTATCAATTAAACATATATTTATAATAATATACTATAAAACATGCAGTGTAAACTTAGTTTTGCATAATTTCATAAAAATATACAATTTAAAAATCAACTACAAAGTTTACTTTGCACTCACTTTAAATTTTGGTCAAATATAGATTCTTAATTTATAAAATATTAATTATTTGTTTTTTACATAAAACCTTTTCAAACAAATCATATTTTTTACCTTAACTTAGAAAAAATTCTTAAATAAGATATATTATAAATTAATTTAAAGTATATGTAGATGTAAGGTGAAAGATGAGAAAGAAAAATCAAGTGACCAAGAAGATGGGGGTGGCGGGCGGCCTTTTTCTCTCTCTTCCCCGTTTCTCTTTCTTCGTGTAAATTCCTTCATTTTTTTCTTTGAAATCAATTTGGTTAGATGACCAAAAATCCCTTTAATCCGTTTGACTTAACTAAAGATTTGAATCGTTTAACAACTCAAGTCACACAAAATTAAGAATAGGGACTTCACAATTAAAACTTAGGACATAGTTTAACGGCTTTTTGTGTCATGTACACATGAAAATATTTAGGGGGTGGTAAGTCATACTTTTAAGTCGTACTTTTGCCCGATATGACAAGAAAAACGATGGTATGAGGACAATATGATACGAGGTCATGTTATTTTTAGATGACACAAACATGACATGCACACGTAGACAACACAATTCCAGAAGGTTTGATTATAATTTTTTCATCTCAATAAACACGTCCTAATACGAGTAGATTTGAATTTTTTCTCTCTTATTTAAACACAACATGACATGATTGACATGATTGGGCTCCATAACACAAGATAACTCTAATTTGTGGCAATTTTGTTCTAAATTTTGGATACGAATGCAAAATGACGTTGTGTGAAAAACTCTAAACACAAAACCAACACCGACACAAATTACTGTCCCAATTTCATTTCTTTTTTGATTTATTTTCATCGTTTCTAAATTTATCACCCCTAGAAAATATATATTACTCATCTTGTGAATAGTTCAAAAAAGAAATGAATTGTTTAGTGAGATCGTCTGTGGTCCCGTATATCTTTTGTTTTTTCATAAACTTTTATAATTCTGACTTTCATGAAAATTAGTCGTGCTTTCTTTTATTTTTATATGTTTTCTTTTATCAAACACGCCCTAGTAGTTCAAATTACGTGAATTAGTTAGTGTGGATCTACTTAAAATACTAACCCATGCATTTTTTTCACACATATATTTTATTGGTTATTTAATTTGAAATTTATCGAGTGATGGTATATTTATTTACTGAATTAAATGACTATATTAGTAGCTCGAGTAGTGTAATAGAATGTATATTCATTATTGTGTAAGTTTCTGTACACTTACTCTACTTCTCTGTTTATTATTTATGTAGCGAAAATGCAAAAAATAAATAAATTTGTGCACATAATAAAATTTATGGACTAATCTTGACACATCATTTTGTTTAAAATCTTTTTATACACTATATTTTGTGTTAAGTATTAAATTTAAAATTAAGGGTTCAAGTTTAAAAGTTTATCTTTAAAAGTGATTTTTATCATTTTAAAAGAGCTAAATTCATTAAACATACAAAGCTTACAAAATTATTGCTCTAAAATTATAAACTTGATTAGGATTGGGTTTGACATAATTAAATGTGTTCGAAATGTATGCATGTCATTATCAACAAAATTTGATTAAATTAGAATTTATTTTTCCTTCCATAATTTAGTTTTAATAAATGCAGCTTGGTCAACATGAACGTGAAGAGATTAAAAATGACTTCACAGAGCTATTAAATCAAATGAAAGACTTCGATTCAGAAAGCTATGGAGTTATTATGAACAGTTTCTTTGAGCTTGAACCAGATTACGCGAATTACTTCAGAAAGGTTTTGAAGAGAAAGGCGTGGCACATAGGACCTCTTTCATTGTGTAATAAAGAAATTGAAGATAAAGCAATGAGAGAAAAGAAAGCTGCCATTGATGAACACGAGTGTTTGAAATGGCTCGATTACCATAAACCCAATTCAGTTGTCTATGTTTGTTTTGGAACTGTTGCCAGTATTTCTGCTGCTTAATTATACGAAATCGCAATGGGGCTTGAAGGTTCTGATCAGCCGTTCATATGGGTGGTGAGGAGAAGCAGAAATGAAGCCGAAAATGACATGTGGTTACCTGACAGATTTGAAGAGAGAACGAAAAGGAGGGGGCTAGTTATAAGAGGGTGGGCCCCACAGGTGTTGTTACTTGATCACTAAGCAGTGGGCGATTTTGTGACGCATTGTGGGTGGAATTCGACACTAGAAGGAGTGTGTGCTGGTGTGCCAATGGTGACCTGGCCTGTGTTCGCGGAGCAATTTTACAATGAGAAATTGGTGACTGAAATTTTGAGAATCGGGGTTAATGTCACAGTGAAGGAATGGAGTAGAGTGGCAAACGAGGGGATAAGGAGGGAAGTGGTGGAAAAGTCGGTGAAGAGGATAATGGTGGAGGAAGAAGGCAAGGAAATGAGGAGAAGAGCGAAGGAGCTGAAAGAGAAGGCAAAGCAGGCTATCGAAGATGGATGATCTTCTTATAAGGATTTGAGTGCTTTAATTGAAGAATTGAGTTCCTTAGATATGCATGCAAGATAATTGAAGCAGATCAGGATGCATATGGTTTATGTGGTTCTTGTATTTGGTTGGTAATAGTTTACTCGATCATGATCAGCATGCAAGAATTGAGTTCCTTAAAAAAGTTGATTTTTGTTTTTGTTTTTTGATGTAAGCATTAATTCTACTTCAACTGGGGAGGAGGCAGGAAAGAGGGTCCCGAACACGCTTTTCTCAATAGTGCCACCACTATCAACCAATAAGGTTGTTAACCTCATTCGGAGTATGCCAATAGAACACAAAGTCATTCATGTTTGAAAGGTTGATTTCCTATAATTTGCGTGTAGCCACTATGTGCTTAGGAATGTTGCATTTGAGTTTGTTGGTGCAAACTTTGAGAAATATTGGAAAAACCTCTAAGTATGAGAGCATTGATTGAGTCTACCCTTCTTCCTCTTTGCTAACCTAGCAAATTTTGAAACTTCATCATCATATCAACTACAACAAAAAGATTCATAAATCAATTATCTCAATTAAAATAAAAGGGGACAAAAATGAACCAAAAATATAAAAGAAATAAAATAAAATGGGGAATCACAAATACATTTACAAAATATAATTATCGAACGGAATCGATTGCATGGGTGGGTAGGGGGATGTTGGAGGTATGTCATTATATCTTGTATTATTGAGCTACAAAGGCTTCTATATTTTGCAAGTTTTGATCGAATGTTAATGGGAGGTCTTAATTTCCACAAAGATTAAACGGGGGAGGTTTTCTCCTTGCCCAAAAACCTTTGTCTTTGAAAGGAGCAAAAAAAGGCAATAATGTGTGTTGCTTACATTCTTATCTCTATTGACTACAATAAATCTTCATTATACACTTTTTATGAATGTCCCATTCCAAGTTTTGGAAGCTATTCAAAATGCACAACAAAGATTGGAACATGTTTAGTTGCAAGAAACAATATTCTATAAATTTATACACCCCTTTTACAACCCCCCCCCCCCCCCTTCCCCCCCCCTTCCAGCATTCTAACTAATATATAACCATATAGTTGAATTGCATAGCAGTAGGAGACTCGAATAGTAAAAAAATTATATTTTCTAATATTTAAGGGCAACATATTATAATCGTTTAATTGTATTTGTTATTTAAATTAATGAGCTAATATTAGTGATTTAATTAACTTTTGTTAAGCCAATAGATTACTCAAATAAATGTGGGTCAAATGTGTAGATACTTTATATGGACTTGTTAAGGCTTTATGAGAAACCTAATTAAACTGTATATAAAGAAGATATTATTAGGGTTATAGTCCCCAATACACCAAATCCAATATACGGCTTCCTTCTCTTCATCTAGAAGAGAATCAAAATTCCCATCAAGATACTAAGACAATTGAGTTGAGGAATACTACGTACCCGCTTGATCCGTATTGTTATTGTGATCGATTATCGCACTTCTGCAACTATTTTATCATTAATCCAAGTACGCGGTTTAAATATTTTAATTAAGATCTTAATGATTTAACGTATTGATTTTAAAAATTAATTTTTAACAATTAATATCAGAGTCACTTCATGATCAATTATTAAGAATTTAATATATATTTTGGTTGATTTTGACCTTATATATAAGAGCTATTGATGGGACTATTCAGTATTCTATTTTTTTCTCTTTGACCTCCTTGTGATTTGACTGTTCCACAGAGATAAAGTTTCAATTAAAGAAGAATAAAAAAAAAGGAGAGCCTAAAAAGGATAGAAGAGGTTTAATTAGCCTCTTGTCTTTTGTTTGATATATATATAAGTTTGTTTAATATACATAAAGGTTCAGTCAAATCGTATGCATATATATATATATATTTGATGTGATGTAATGTGAAGTGGTTTAATTTGTATATATTCAATTAGCTGTAGTTTAATTCAGAGGATGGCTTTACATATATAAGTTTGGAGTGCCGATCTTATACGGATCAGTGCGTACGCACCGGCCATTTCCGCCCATTTTCGCGAGTGGAACTTTAAGTCAAATAGTCAATTTTTTTTCTTTCACTTTAAACGTATTCATCTCTCAGCTACCCATTACACTCTGTCTCTCTCTCAAAGCCACATGAGCTCTCTCACTCTCACCGAAGCTCTGTGAGCTTCGTCTCTCTCTCTCTCTCAAAGCCCCACAGTGCAAACAAAGCCATTGCTCTCTCTCTCTCACTCTCACCGAAGCTCCGAAGCCACCTGTGACCACAAACCCACTAAGGTCGGTTCTCTCCCCCCGCGCAGACGACGAGCTCTCTCTCTCTCTCTTCGGCTGGTAAGTGCACGACCCTACGACCCATTTCACTCTTCTTCTATTGCAATTTTGTAATTAGAGATTTCAAAATTTTTGAGGGTGTGGCAATTTCGAAATTGTAGAGGGTATCTCACAGTATAGCAATTTTTTAGGGCTTCCAATCTGTACATTGGCAGTTAGTATAGCAATTTCGAGATTTTTTAGGGTATCTCACAATCTGGTTGGTTGATGTTTGACTGGTTCCGCACAAGCCAAACCCACTCCACTATTTTCCCAGCATTTAGGACAATCTGGTTGGTAGATGATAGACTTTGAGTGTAATTTCTGCAATTAGCCGTAGGGTAATTTTTGCAAAATAAGTAAATTGATTCTTTGAAGATGAATTTAGTCAAATTCTTTGGTGCAATTGATTGGGAACAAGAATCGTATACTTATTTTGCCAAATTAATTAAGTGCTCACATACACACACTCTGTGACATGTAAATGATGAAAAGGTGTTTTGTTGGCTCTTTGTTGGGGCTGCAGTGCATTTGACCTGAATTGGGTGACTTTAAAAAGTTGATTAGCATGTCTTTGAAAACATGTTATATTTTTTCCTCTCCTCTGTTGGCTCGGATGGATTTATTTTCGTTGATGATAGTTAGTATATTTCGAAATTGGTGAGCATAGCTCTCAATCTGGTTGATGATAGTTAGTAAATTTCTATGAATGTTTGTTGGTTGATGATGATGATGATAGTTGTCCTGTTCTGAGGTTATTTTTGAGTTGGTTGTTGCTTTGGTGATTTTTTATTTTTTATTTTTTAATTCTGGGGGTTCAAGAAGTAGAAGTCAGAGAATCAAACATAAATCCTCAAATTGCTGGTAACAATTTCGAGCAGAGAGAGAGATAGAACCTTCGGAAGCTTGTCATTGTTTGTAATTTTCTTTACTTTTAATTAATAGAATTGCATATGTTTCTGGGTTTGTCAAAACAAAAAATGGGTCATAATTTTTTTAGGAGATTTTATTTGGTATTGGGAACAATTTCGAGTAGAGAGAGAGAGCCGTCGGAGCATTTTGGAATTCGGAGGTGGGTTTTGGGTTTGGTTTGGTCGCACTGTGCTTCATTGAACTTATGAAAGCCGGGATTGGTTCAGAATTATTCTAGTTGGCTCGGATTAAACCTGTTCAAGTTATGCCAAATTGGCATTGCAAAATTTTCAAAACACAATAGTATGAAGTCATTGTTGTTCTAAAATGAAATTAATAAAACCAAAATCACTTTTCGTTCATAAATGTATGTGTTTATGTACATGTATTGCATCGATGCAATATCTCACCCTTGATTAGATTGAATTCTAACTCGTCTGAGCTAGCTCAGACACCATTCCTTTGGGACCATGTGGATTTAGTCGTGATATATGGTGTGTGGCAGGAATTGGAGCAGCAGGAGAGAGTCATGGCCAAGGATGGTCCCAGAGAAATCAACGGTATCCAACGTGTTCGGATCGAGGGCAAACAAATGCTTCAGATATGATCTAACGCTGCTTGAGGCAACAGAGAGAAACAATGACAGAGAGAACGTATTTGCCATGTTAGTGAAAGAGTCAAGCGCAGCTCTACTTTCATATGCCAGAAAGGGATATCCATATTCTGCCTGGGAATTCAAGCTTTAGTCTCTAAAGATGCTGCAGTCGTTCAGGCCCAAAGGTTCTATAAGGCCAATGAGGCTTGTAATTAGCTAGCTTTGTGATTTAATATGAATGGGTAAAAAGCCAAATGTTATTTTATAGGCTTGTGTTGTGTAGCACCTTTTTTTAGTGCAAACAAAACCTTGTTTTTGATATGTGATATGAAATGTTTTGCGTAGACTTTGGTTTCTGATATATGTAAGTGTGTTTTTTTTAATTAAATTATGCTTACTTGTGTTGAGTTTCATTATTGCAGTAAAAGTAAATTTTGAGCTTTAGGAGAGTTTGGGTATTTCATAGATAGGCATCGGTATCTATAAGAAATGAGGAAAACATTCACTTTTCCATGGAAACCAAGTTTTAGGGCTACTACTCGTACTTTTACTCAGGAAGAAGGTAATCAATACTTGGGAATAAGACTTGGTTTTAATGGAAAATTTGTGAGTGATGTACACTGAGGTGTTTCTAAGATAGATTTGTAAATTTACGAGTGATGTGCCCGCTGAGTTGTTTATAAGATAGATTTGGAAATTAATGCAAACAAAAAGTTGATGAAAATCAGTCTCATGGAAACAAAAAAACCAGAGGCCACATTTTATTAGCAAAACTCGAAAGACCTATCAGTCTACATATTATTCTCGGCAGCAAACATACATAGTGTACTTAGGATAGCTCATAGCGATTACAACAAAGTTTACATTTAAGAATAAGATCCCCTATGTGGAGATATGAGCAAACTCTGGCCTCCCCTGCTCATCTTAAGATCTTGGGGCCATGTCTCTGTTCTTGTTCCTCTTCTTCTTTGCTGGGTCTTATCACTCTCATCCCTTATCGAACATTTACGATGATTCATCTTTCCTCATCTTCTTGCTGCATTTTCCTCACCACTTCTCTTGGTACATTAAAGGCCTCGGACATCAATTCTTCATCAAAAGTGAGGATTTCTGTTTGATTCTCTGACTTCTACTTCTTGAACCCCCAGAATTAAAAAAAAAAAAATCACCAAAGCAACAACCAACTCAAAAACAACCTCAGAACAGGACAACTATCATCATCATCATCAACCAACAAACATTCATAGAAATTTACTAACTATCATCAACCAGATTGAGAGCTACGCTCACCAATTTCGATAAATCCATCCAAGCCAACAGAGGAGAGGAAAAAAGAAAACATGTTTTCAAAGACATGCTAATCAACTTTTTAAAGTCACCCAATTCAGGTCAAATGCACTGCAGCCCCAACGAAGAGCCAACAAAACACCTTTTCATCATTTACATATCACAGAGTGTGTGTATGTGAGCACTTAATTAATTTGGCAAAATAAGTATACGATTCTTGTTCCCAATCAATAGTGGAGTGGGTTTGGCTTGTGCGGAACCAGTCAAACATCAACCAACCAGATTGTGAGATACCCTAAAAAATCTCGAAATTGCTATACTAACTGTCAATGTACAGATTGGAAGCCCTAAAAAATTGCTATACTGTGAGATACCCTCTGCAATTTCGAAATTGCCACACCCTCAAAAATTTTAAAATCTCTAATTACAAAATTGCAATAGAAGAAGAGTGAAATGGGTCGTAGGGTCGTACACTTACCAGCCGAAGAGAGAGAGAGAGCTCGTCGTCGGCGCGGGGGGAGAGAACCGACCTTAGTGGGTTTGTGGTCACAGGTGGCTTCGGAGCTTCGGTGAGAGTGAGAGAGGGAGAAAGAGCAATGGGTTTGTTTGCGCTATGGGGCTTTGAGAGAGAGAGAGACGGAGCTCACAGAGCTTCGGTGAGAGTGAGAGAGCTCCTGTGGCTTTGAGAGAGAAAGGCGGAGTGTAGTGGGTAGCTGAGAGATGAATACGTTTAAAGTGAAAGAAAAAAAAATTGACTATTTGACTTAAAGTCCCACTCGCGAAAATGAGCGGAAACGGCCAGTGCGTACGCACTGGTCCGTATAAGATCGGCACTCTATAAGTTTGATCCGATTTGATGGGATCGTTGCAACAACTATTGAAAAAAAATATTTCTTTCTGCCGAAGGGTTGCCTCAGGATAATTGTATGGTATTTAAGGCATTTTCAATGGTGTTTTATATTTTTGCATTTCTATCTTATGTGTTAATATTATTTTATAATATTTTTATATTTATTGGTAATATATTTGCATTGGTGTAAAAGGATAGAAAAGATGATCTCCAATGGTGATTTCTATTGTTTCATTTCTTCCTTACTTTGTCCCTTATTTAATGAAGAGAGAGAATTAGTGGGTCTAAAACAACCAATGAAAATTTACCATGTCACATAGAAAATTTATATCACCATTTCTACATGTAGAAATGGTGATAGAAATTTCCAATCCTACTAGATTTCCACTTAGGATACAAATGGAGATAGAAATGGCCATTGAAAAAGATTTTTTCTATTATTCATTTCTATCATAGAAATTTGCTTGCGTAGAAACACCATTGGAGATGGCCTTATTTAAGTGTTTCTTTCAATTTGATTGAAAATTTGAAATTATATATATGCCTGCGTGTAATCAATTTTCATGAGGATATGTGGTTCATAGTTGAGTGTACATTGAGGTTTATTTTTTTAAAAGCTGAACTTAATATATGTCAATTCAGACTATGGCCCTTTATTGTGTAATATGTTTATACATTTCTTAAGCATCAATTAATTTGTTGTATACATATATATTTGAAGATTTAATTTACATTGGTAAATTTAAATATACTACATATGTTAAGATCAAAGAATTTTATTTTTATATTTATTGTGATTAAGGGTTGAGATCAAGTTTATTATTTATTTAAGATATTGAGGTTTATTATTAATGCAATTAATAATCAACTCAAAGGAAGGTTATTATTTGACAAAATAATAGACATTATTTTTTTATCGATATTTGCATGGTCATTATTTATGCATTTAATAATCGGCCTAAAGGAATGTTATTATTTGATAGAATAATAAACATAGATGCGGGAATAAATGTGTGATAATTATCAGGTTTTCATGTAAGCAATAAGTCAGGTTATTATTTATGTGGTCATTATTTATGCATTTAATAATTGGCCTAAATGAAGGTTATTATTTGATAGAATAATAAACACACATGCGGGAATAAATGTGTGATAATTATCAGATTTTCATGTAAGCAATAAGTCAGTCCAAAGAAAGGGTTATTATTTGACAGGAATTATTACCAATATTTGATTGTTATACTGAGAGTACCTACTTCAGTCTCGTCCGAGTACCCAAACCTCTAGATTGCCAATAATCTAAAAATTGCAGTACGCGTTAATGTGGGAAAGATAAGGTTTGTACTTTTCAAATCTCATTAATACGAAAAATCTATTTTTTTTCAGATTATAAGTATGTGAAACACAAATCGTCTAATATTTTAAAATAGATGAATTTAAATGATAAGTTTGCAAAGTAACATCTATTGCGTAAATTTGTTTGTTTTGGAATATTAAGATGTGTGTGTTTGTTATTTATGTGAATATTAATCGGCCTAAAGGAAGGTTGTTGTTCGCCCGAATAACATATATACCTATGGTAATAAATATGATATGACAATCAAGTTTTTCATGTAAATAATGCGTCGGCTTAAAGGAAGTCCTATTATTTTGTAGGATTTGTCACATATATTTGATTATTGTGTTGAGAGGGCCAATTACAAGTTGATGTTTCTATCCAGAGACTAAATATCAATGTTTTGTTAAGTATCTTGTGATGGGGACCCACTATTGATAATTTAGATAATTGTGTCATTCATATATATTGTTTGGTAATATGTTATGACATGTATATTAATTGTAAGTTTGTAATTTTTATAATTTGTTCTCTATCAGTTTTTAATTATGCTTTATATATATCTACCAACATAAATTTGGTATCGGTACTTAACGGTATAAATTTTAAGAATTGAAAATAGAACTTTGTGATTGCTTCTGCTTTATGATCATAAAATGTTCTGATAAGCGTATAATATTGCTATGCATAAGCTCTTTTCAAGAGTTGCTTGACGCGTTTAGATTGCTAACTTTCCCTAATTAGCAACTTGTCTCGCAATTAGTGCTTCAGCATGTTGTGTATCTAGCATGGCTCAATTTTGTGTATTTTTGTAGTATATTATTGTTCTTGTAGGAATAGGAAGCATCGGCCTTTATAAGATTGATCAAGAGTAAGTTTTGAGGCTTACAAAAGTGTTGAGTGAATCAAGATAATGTTGTCCTTTTGCCACTCGGAAGCGTGTGGAGGACATTTTTCGATGAAGAAAACCACCGTTAAAGTTTTGCCAAGCGAACTGTATTAGCCGTCGTTATTCAAGGATGCCCAACGTTATTGCAAAGCATGCCCGAGATATTAGATGCTTGGAGGGATCTCCAAGAGGAACATGATTTCGTGCTCAACCCCATTCTGATGATATAAATTTTGGATTGTTGGGGCATCAACTCTATGGGACCATTCCTATGCTCTTATGATAATCTTTACATATTAGTTACTGTAGATTACGTTTCGAAATGGGTGAAAGCCTAAACGTGCAAGAAAAACGATCACAAAATTGTGATTCGATTATTGAAAGAACACATTCTTGCACATTTTGGCACGCCTAAAGCAATAATAAGTGATGGCAGATTCACTTTTGCAATAAACCATTTCAATCTGTGATGCGAAAATGTGATGTAAACTATAAAGTATTGTTCGCTTATCACCCTTAGACTAACGGTCAAGCTGAGCTAGCCAATTAGGAGATTAAACAGATTTGGAGAAAACGATAAATTCGACCAGCAAAGATTGGTCGTTAAGACTGACCGACGCACTTTGAGCTTACCGTACTGTGTATAAAACAACTTTAGATATGTCTCCCTATCGGATTGTTTATTGAAAATCATATTATTTGCCCGTGGAATTAGAACATAAATCATAATAGGAAACGCTAAGATAAACAAAAAACGTGCCAAGATTTTCCATGATAAATCTATTTTAAGAAAAGAATTCAAACTAGTGCAAAAAGTTCTAATTTATAACACTCATTTGCATATCTTCACGAAAAATTGAAATTCCTTAGACCGGTATTTACATTGTTAAGCATGTATTCCTGTTTGGGGCCATGAACGTTGAGGATCCTAAAATTGGCTTTGAGTTCAAAGTGAACAGACAACGCCATAAGCCATTTTTGGAATTCCTACCTCGAGAGGAGTCCACCATTCTCAAAGACCCAACTTATGCCTAAAAAGCATGGGTTGATTTTGTAAATAATGTTTTTGTTTATGTTTTTAGAGTTTCAAGATAATTTTTTAGAGTTTCGGGTCAATTCGGGAATGTTCAGACCTAGTTGGGGGGGGGGGGGGATGTAAGGTATTAAGGGTAAAAGACAACGAAAATGGGCTGCAGTGCACTTTCATAATCGATTATGGAATACCCATGATCGATCATGGAATTAAAACCAGCTGATAGTATTCTTCCATGATCGATCATGGTTCAAATTTCAAAAACAGGTAGTCGTTTTTAATGGCCATTTTTCATAACCCCTTATACATTTTCTCTTTATAACTTATCCCATTCACCTCATTTTATCCCGAATCCTCAAATAAAACCCTCACCACCCAAAATCATACATCATATCTCCTAATTTCACACCCAAATCATTAAACCCACTTCAAAATCACCATTCTCTATTCAAGTCGTGAGTGGTGTGTACCGAGGGTTCTAAAGCCATCAAAAATATGATTGGTGGAAATACGCGTTCAAGAACTGGGCTGTGGTGATCGAGAGGCCAATATTAATTGCCACATTATATGATTTTGCACAACGGGAGGTTTTCGAACTACATCAGGGCTGGGTGGCGTATTTGCGACAAGTAAGTAACCAATATTAAGGCATTGAGTGAAATTATTGGAATCCCGGCCTTGCTCGAAAATACCTATGACCTACCAATTTCTAGTCGGGTTCAAAAGCCAACAGAGGATGAACTAGCCACGTTCTTAGCTGGACAACCCATGTCATGGATAGTATTACAATTTGATAGAAGTAATTTAGCTGATCGGTATAAAATTTTGTGGCTAGTTGTGGCAAATGCAATAAACCCCACCTCTCATGTCCAGATATGTATCCATATCATGCCTATGTTTTGTACGCCATTGCAAACAATAGGCCATGTTGCTTGCTTGGATACATCACAAGGAAAATCTCCAAAATTTATGACTCGATTACTCACAATGAAACTATTAAATTTGGTATTTTACTAACCCATGTTCGTTTGAGAGCCGGTGTCTAAAAAAGGGACACCGATGAAAAGAAAGCCGAGTTTCGGATCAAGAAAGCCACTGGCCAAATGAGAAATCAGCCAAGCTCTTCAACTACACCACCACCTGGTAATGAAGAAGGGGCTGAAGAAGCTCCTCCCGAGGTTCTAGAAACCTCAAGGTGTCGTCAAAGGATGACCATATGACCATTAGATGTGCAGCCTGACCCAGCCATTGACTTGATCAAAAATCAGCTCGAGCAAATGAATATGATGATGGAAACTGGGTTTGCAAGCCTGAATGAGAGGGTTGAGATAGTAGCTCAGTGCCAAGAAAGGTTAAAGCAAGAGATGGCGGCACAAATATAGCGACAAATGGTGGCTCAGTAGGAGTTCATACGCCAGCAATTCTAGATGTTCTATGGATGATTTATCCCACCCCCGCCTCCCGACATGTGATTTTTATTATCCTAAACTCTTTTATTTATTTAGTTATTTTGGGTTGTATTAGATATTGAACATGATGTTGACTTTATAATTCAGTTTTTAATGGTTTAATGTTATTGCTTTTTGCTAATTCTAATTCTAACCGTTTATCGTTTAGTTGTTTACATATATTTTTTGTTGAATATTAAGCTCTACTTTTAATTCATGGAATTTGAATAACCAATTGAAACCTCTCCAGATTTTACATTTTCTCTTAAACATTGAGGACAATGTTTGCTTCTAGTTAGGCGGGTATGCATTTCATTTATTGATTTTCCTTGGCTTTCTTTTGTTTATAGTTCCATGTGTTTTAGAGCATGTGTTCAATTTTTTTTATGAAGTTTGAAAATTGATGAATTATATGATTTTTTTTTTCAAAACGAAAGCTATTGTTTCATTAACTAATAGCATGAATTTATTGATCTATATGGAATTTGAATGATAATCTTAATTACCTTACTTCATTTAGACTCGTATCCCTTTAGATTTCCTATTTCATATGTTAGATTGCCTTACTTTTATTAAGTATGTAACAACACTTAGATTTATTTTCATTTTGAAAAGAGGAATTTTTGTCCAAAAATAATGGAAGATCTTTCATAAAGATCCTCCAATGATGAGGACAAAAGCATAGCACTTTATAAAACTTGGATGACTTTTATCTTAATTTTGACGTAATTAATTCACTTGGTAATATTCAAAGTCAATTTGTCCTGATATTTATGTCAACGAAAAGGCAAGCAGTTGGGAAAGAGTGAATAGATTTATTTTTGCTTAAAATATAAGCATTGAAACTCTTTGATTAAGTGAGACCGCTGCCCCCTTAACATGCTAGCCTCGTTGACAATTAAGACAAAAATTTCAAATAAGAGATAAAGAAAGTGCTTAAAATCGACAATTTCTAGAGCTTTTGTTTTTTAAAAAGTTCTCTCTTCATTTTCTAATGATTATAACTCTATGTCTTTATATTGAATTGTTGGAACCAAAGTCAAGTATGTGAGTATCAGGAAATATGGAATTGATTTCTAAAGGAGATAGGTGAATTATATGATCATTAAAATATCCATTAGTCTAGAGATAATGATAGTAATGCCTTTTGCTTTGAAAATTGAAACTTGAAATTGTCATTATCGTTGTTCATCATGATCAAACTTTTGATGTTTGTAGGTATCATTTCTGACAAACTTTATGATGGTGCAAATTAGTGACATAATCACTCCGCCAACCACGAGCAGACACGTGTCCTCATACTTCAATGGCATCACCAGCCTTCAGCTAATGAAGATTAGGAGCTTTGATCATCAGGTATTCGGTAGCCAGAGCTCCGACCAACAGCTCTTCTAGTTCTAAGGGTCATTCTTGAGAATGGAATTGAGGAACTCGGAAAACAGAGCTCTCTCAGTGAGTTTCGAGCTCCCTGGCCAACCATTGTGTCAGAAAAGGCACAGACGACATGGGCGGCTGCTGTCAACTCCGCTAGATGCTACAGAGCATCTCTCACCTTTATTTAATGCGTACCCACTGCATTTAATGCGCCGGAATCCCTAGGGACGCAAGATCAGGGTTGATGGGAGTGGGGGATGGCTTTGGACCTGCTCCACAGAGCCTCCCTCACACCTCTACTCTGTCTCATATATATAGAGAAGAAGCATTTACTTCTCAAGACAACTCAACGACTGAAGAATTAACTCAACAAGAGATATTTATTGCTGAACATCCAAGAACAACAGTGAGGGAATAGCTTGAAGAGAGATAGAGATATCGAGCACACAGTCGAGCTCTACGTACAGAGAAGCTAGAATTTGTGTAATAGAAGAACATTTATACAATGTCCTTTAAATATCGTTTATACATCAAATCCACAACTCGGTTCTTAAACAAAGAGTTATTACAAAAACAAGTATATTATAAATTACATAATACCCATAACTATTATACAACTTGGTCCTTATGAAAGACTAGAAAATGCTCCACGGACATCAGAGGATTCTAGAAACAACAACCACGCACCACCCACAAAGCCTAACCTGCAAGAACTGGTTAAAATGGGAATGAACCAAATCCGGGCTCAGTGGGAACTATATAAGTATGAATAAGAAAATAATAACTAGCAAACAAAAGCATGTGCAACTTTTATAAAAAGTAAGTAATTTACTTTCCAATGATATAATGAAAATAATGCAATGCAATCCACACACACATGCATGCCAAACCTGACTAAGATTCCCATCCTAGACACCGGAGTTACCTAACTCTGCTAGACATTCTCGCCCCTAAGTTCCATCCTCGTGATGTTCTATAAGTTCATGTATGTCTATGGGTTAATGATTTAGAATCGTTCTTTCCCAGTTATTAGCTTCCTATGGTTCGCCATGCTAAGGTGGACTTCATTCCTAATGTGTAAATCAATATCGCTTAGCCTACACCAGCGCTATCCCATGACTGACTCATAATCGTATAGTAAAATGATAACTCCAAGCCAAGTATTTATATTTCCACTTTGTTTATAGTTTATTATGAATTACATACTTGGCCAACTAAAAAAGTATCGCAACTATCGAACTTAACAATAGTTACGTTTGCATTTTCCCATACACTACCTTTAAGGCCAACAATGAACTCATCTTAAGCGTTACGTTGAGATATACGAATATTTAGCCATTTTCTTAATTGTGATTTTTTCTTTAAATGTTAATGTCTTATATTCATTATGATCCGGCCAACTAATCTTATAGGATATACGTGTTCACTCACTCATATACTAAATCCTAGGATTAATAATCATTAGTACTTCCCACTTTATGTAATAATATGTTATGATATAGTCAAATGCCCTATTTATGCCTAATGGTCTGTTCACTTATGTTCATGTTCGATTTTTAAGTTATCCATAATAATATCCAATGCATTTTGTATATAACAACACAAGATATGATACAATAATAATAATAGCAATCCACAACATCACATTGGCGGTCCTTGTATTATATCTTTAGCATAATGCCTCAGTTTCTCCCCACAGTCGACTAGAGCTAGAGCTATGGTCGCCGAAGGATCTCGAGCTGTCAACTATACATGTCTCTTCTATGTGAAGGAAGTCGCTCAGGGAATTGGTTCTATCAAGTAAGTCATTTGGAGATAACCCAGGCAAGACATTTTTCTGGGGCAACAATCCAAATGGTTAACAAGAAGAACACCCATACAAACCGAATTCGACATTAAGAAGGACTACACCAAGAGAGTATACCTCATAGGATAAGTTTCCATTAGTAGTGGTACTATTTTTAGGATCTCACAATTTTGTTAGTAGTGCCACATGAAACTACTCCCCCGCCGGTGAAACACCTCTAGCCCAGAACACATAATCTAGTAGAAAGGTAAGATACATTGAGTAGACTTTTTTTCGTGGGATTTCAACCACTAGATGGAGTAACCTATTATTTTACAGTGCACAGTTTAAGGACTTTCACCCAGGGGCGGCAATAGGCAGCCCTATGACGAGCCACACGGTTGCGACTCGTGTGCTCGGCAATCAATCAGCCTATATGTGTGATCGTATCAACATGAATATATCCATCCATTCATCAACAATATATATCAAAAGTTACACAATCCATCACACAAATAGAAACCAATATATATAAAAATATACATCATTCATTTAGCTTTGTCATCACGCTATGTGTTCTTTGCTTATCGTCAAGTCTTATCTGTGTATTAAGGCCAATTATCGAATTATCAATTTCATACATCTTATAGCATATCATATGTGAAAAACTAAAGCCTTATAAGTCTTTCCATGTTCGAATATTATTCTACCCAAGCCAAGCATCTGTTTCTATGATTCTTGCCTCACAGGTATGGTTACGGTATACTGATCTCCTTCAATTACTACTAGGGGAATTCCACACCCCACCCATTTATATTAACAACATATTTAAAATGTATTAAGTTATCATACTAATTACTAATTCTAACAATGGCACTCATAAGCCATTAAAGCCAAAGTGATAGTATATTATTCCGCCACTGTGGGTTTTGGTGAAATTCTTAAGGATAGTGTTCTATATGTATACTGTGAGGTATATATATGTGCAAAACTAGGGTTTATATCATATAATCAACTATAATTTAAGTACAAATCCCAAAATCCCCAAACATAGTTCATACACTTACTACAAAGTGGGTTTGATATAAATCCTCAAGGTATTTTAGCTAAAAACATGAAATCAGCTGTATAATTATGTATATCTATTGATTGTAAGCCACAATCAATAATCAAATGTGGATTAAACTATAAGCCCCAAATTCTAGTGTATATACATAACAAAAAGTGGGTTTAATGTGAATCTCTAAATGCATAAGTCAAAAACATGAAATTACTTGGTCATATATGTAACCTAAGTGATAATATATCATTATTAACTACCAATTGGGGATTAATCTAGCCCAACCCATATGAAATCACACAACATCGGGGTTTTCATGAAAATCACCAATTCTTATAGAAATTTCTACTACAACAAGTAATAATTTGAAAAACAAGTTTAATATTAGTATTCCCACCTTAAATGAAGCTTTACACCAAGATTGAGACTCCAAGAATGGTGAATGGTGGATGGACTTGCTCTCCTCCAAGCTCTCCCAAGCTTCAACGAAGGCATGTAAATGAAGAATATGATGAATAATGGATTTTGTGTACAAATATTGAGAAATCTTAAATCAATTGAAGAAATCTACCAAATTCTTTCCAAATCTTTCTCTAAACCTCTCTTAGGGTGTAATATAAGTGTATAGTTCAAAAATGGGCAGAGGGGAGGGTTTGTTGTATAAAACTCTAGTCAAAGTACTAGAAAATTCAATTTTTGACCAATCTGACGGTCATCAGTCGACTGCGGTAAGGGCCATCTGTTGACTGATACCCACTGATGCTGTTTTTGGCACTTTGGTCACTTTGCACTCAGTTTTGGCCATCGTGGAGTTAGAATTAGGTCTTGGACAAAACACGAAAGTTTTAGATAATCAAATTAATTTTTCGATGAAATAAATAGAGATCCATTTGGATCTTATATGAAAAAGTTATGGCTTTCCCAAGCCAGAAAGGTCATTTTTTGGTGAATACGATTTAGACGGTGAATTTTTTAATTTTGCTCAAACCACCCAATATGTGTTATTACCCTAAAAGAGAGTGTAATAACATATAAATAAAGTTTGAAAAGGTTTAAACCACTCAATTACCACCTGGACCTCTTCTTACCTCCCGCAACTACGATTTTTGCATAAATAAGGATTTTGAAGGGAATTAGCAAGGAAATTGCATAGTGGGTCTTATAAAATCTAGCTGGTCTCTATAGTGAGACTTTATATGTGTTGGGGTTCGATCAAGTGAAAATCTCATTTGCTACTTATATGAAGTAAATATAATAAGTCTAAACTTGTAAAGTAAATGTAAAATAAAGCAAAAGTCTTGTTATATATTTCTTACCTGGCTCCATTTGGTGTTCCATCAATCAAATGAACAATTTCCCTCTATATGATAAATGTACCAACTCGTATAACAATTTCCCCTATATTCTTTACCTCGTTCCCAATACCATAATTAGCAAAACTAAAACACAATATAGTATAAGTTATTTTAATTGAATAAGTAAGATTAAACATTTTGCATGTACAATGTAGACCTATAATATGATAAGTGGACCAGCAATTTGCTTTAATTTTCTGCATGTAGGTCGGCACATATCCCTGTACAACACAATAAGTGCGGCGATCTCCCAACTATGTTGTCCCACCATGTTAAAATCATGAAAAAGTGGGAGTGTGGTAACTGCCTGTGCATATCGCTCGACGATATCATCATCATCATCACTATCATCAGGTACCTCTCGAAACGTATCAGCTAACTATGAAGCTTCAACTTTTACTTATTCAAAGATGTAGGGTCAAGTCGAATGCATAATATTTGCTCACATACATCTGTAGGAGTAGCTACCAATGGTAATGTGGTAACTGCATGACTATCGACTGGTAATCCTAGTAATAAGGCCATGTCCTAAAGTGTGATAATGCAATCTTCAACTAAAAGATGGAATGTGCACGTTTTCTGCCACCATCGCTCTACAAATGCTGTACTGAAAGCGTGTTCATAATGTATATAGCATACATGCGCGGTAAACCTTACATATTCCTACTCGTAGTAATACGTGCTACACTCTTTCTGGTAAAACATAAAGTTGTCCATCTTGCCGTATAAACTCGGTGTCGCTCCTACATGGCTCCAATAAATTAGGATAATTGCCATCACAAATAAAAGAAGATCTATTATGCTCTTGTAAATATAAGACACGGTAGTCCTCAAGACAATGATCAATCTATAGATCCCTATAAAAAATTAAATGTACATTAGATACTAACTCATAAACAATGTATTTAATAGCAGCTTAAGATATGTTATACTAGTATAACTAAGAATTAAAGTATACCAAGTTATGATAAAAATAGATTAAAAGTTGTAATTTAACATTGAGTCATCTAAAAACTAAGCGATTATATTATATCACAATTTATGAGCCTAACATTGTGAGATAATTCAACATAAATAGGTAAATTATATATCGACTTTATAATTTCAAAATAAATATATAAAAAATAAGACTTCAATTTTTCTTATTTCAGCCAAAAGTGCGTCGATCATGTCTCGCCTTCCCACAAACCTCATAATGGTTATTTCGTTGACAATACTTTAGGTCCATCTTATTATTCGTAACATAATAGGATTAGGGATCAAGACGTCTAAAGTAGATGGTATTAAGTCCTCCAGTACTCTTTGGTAAAGCAAGATTGATCGTAGAAGCGAAAGGAGCCATGTATGCCTCAAGACTCAAATAGGGGTCAATTAAATAAATCGGCTCTTGTCTTATATCATTACACACTGCCATGACATGAGAACAATGATACTTATAAACAAACCACATACCACAAGTGCACGTGCATTCTTTAAGGTTTACATTCTTAACTCTACCTTTGCCTGATGTGACGGTCGCTGACCCCTCAAAATTATTATGCCTAAACACACTATATTTTTTGACCTTATTTT
Organism: Lonicera japonica; assembly: GCA_021464415.1. Taxonomy (NCBI): domain Eukaryota; kingdom Viridiplantae; phylum Streptophyta; class Magnoliopsida; order Dipsacales; family Caprifoliaceae; genus Lonicera; species Lonicera japonica. The sequence goes on along the minus strand of JAKCWG010000657.1, from coordinate 75,721 downwards.
TAAGCACCTCAAATTTAAGCACCATGAATAGCGTATATATATTCAAACTCCGAATTGGTATGCCTATCTATGCCCTGCTGTCTTTGTTGGCAAAAATAAGTAAGCAGGAGGTAAAATATGAGTTGCACCGATGGTGTGACAGGCAAGGACCTTGATCCTATTAAAACCTATTGAACACCTTTGAAAAGTTTATCTAGTTGACCTCATACTGATGCCCTCTATCATGAACAAAAGCCCACTTCTCGAGTGGAATCTTATTTACCCACTTCCACAATGTTTTGCCTTCATTATGTTGCTGTTCATCGTACTCTTTTATATTTTTCATGTAGTTATTAAATTTTGGCAACAACTAGTAAGCGATAGCATCCTTTCTCATTTGTATCCTTAACGTTTGAACTGGTTAACATTTACTTGTGAAGTTACTATAAACGTGGTGCATTTTGAATCAATGGTATGTTCTCAGCTCTTGAATTTCTTTTTCCCAATTAATTACTGCTAGTATACCTCTGTGAAAATTAAAAACGAAGCATATACCGTTAACCCCCTTCACAACATAGTGCAAAAGCCACTTAAGAAAATAATGCCAATTATCGTAGCTTTCTTCATCTCTATATTCAAATGGAAGCAAAAAAATTCCATAACTTGCATCCATGGCCATTACAATAAATAACTTCCCATTATACTTCCCTCGAAAATGTATCGCGCTTATACCATGAAGCCTTCAATCTAACGACCCAAAAGTTCTTCTAAAAAATACAATAATTCCCATTAAAATGCTTGCTTCTTAACTCATGGATCGTCCTTTTATTATTAACTTAATATAGGCCAAATATCTTGGAATAATTGCATACGACTCTTCTCAATAGCCAAGTAAAGTGGCAATCTCCTTTTGCTTCACTTGCCATGCCTTTCAATACGAAACCTTGTAAACATATTGATCTTTAACAAAAACAACAATAACGCGAATCTTAATGGTAAGATCAGCCTCCACCATTTGTATCCTTTTGCTTGCAATAAATTTACTGTCCAAATGTTTGTGATTTAGTTTCATTTGATTAAATCACATATGTGGTGACATACATGGTTATTTCAACCCCTGTTTCTTCTTCTTTTTAAAGGCACGAAGATGCCATTTGCACCCTTCATCAATAATAAATTCATTTGAATTCTTGATTGTGAATGATTTCACATTGGTTTTCAGGTCCTCTTTTGTCTCACAAATTATCCCCATCCATAATTCATTTTCAATCCCCATCTAATATTATAGTGACACATAGTCCATATTTCTAACCTTAAATTATGTAGAGAATGATAGCATATCATCATTAAACTACCTAATCTCATTCGTTTTATTCTTCTTCATCACTTTCGCAATTGTTGTAATTGTTAATACCATTAAATTCTGAGTCCATGTCCTCTTCGGTACGGTATTATACATCCAAGTCTAAATCTGTACAACGTCCGCCCCCAGCCATAAAATCGAGTATGGGCTAAGATGATTTGTGACCCTTCTTTCTAGTGCCAACGAAATGGCTGCAAAGTGGAACCCAAGAGAGAATGAGAGCACCATCATTTACAATATCACTAAAATCGTTGGATGGAAGGGCTACATTGTGTCAATGGTGATGATCTACATGGATCCGAACAATAGCAAATTTTCCCCGAATTAGATACACATCTTAGTTCAAATCCACATTATCTATATACAAATCAATTGCATTAACAAAGAGAGAATTATAAGTGGTTTTATTGCAAACTCCAAGATTCCATCATCTTTAATTTCATGGAATAAGTAATTGCGAACTACTGTGGTTATAAGAAGGAAGCATTTGTCTCAAATTTGGTATAATCATTAAGTAAGAATTTATAACATTACACTATCGGTCCATCTTATGAGAGAGAAGTTACCCTATTAGGAAGTATACACATAGCAAATCCAACAATATTTTCCCAAATATGACTTTTGCGGTTTTCACTAAACAATATTCCATCCCAACTCCATTATATATATATATATATATATATATGCATATATATAATTCACTATTACAATAAATCCCCAAATTCTCCCAACCACAATAAGAAAACCACCGCCTCCACATTTCCACTATCAATATATATATAGGCATCAATTAAGGCAAAAGTAAAACAAATTCAACAAATCACCATTGTGGAGGGTGCAGAATATAAAAGGTTTAGAGTTACCTATCTGTAACTCCCACTTTACATCAAAGTGGGTTAGTGCGAGTTATCTCTAACTCATTAGATATAATTACTATTAATCTCTAACAAATAGAGATTTATCCCAAATAATTAAACAAGTTGTTATCTCGATAAAACTGTACAATTCAAAACTTTACCACTTTCTCATTATTTATTTATTATCTTAATAAAATCACTAAATAAAATAAGCCAATTATGTGGGCAAGAATTAAATAATTAATTCTTACAGGGTAAAGTGAAAGATTTGGTGGGTTCATTTACGATTACCCAACAAAATTTATAACTTTCAAGTATGAAATTTTTGAGTTATTAATAATTTACCTCCTTAAAGTTTACCTGCTTTGCACTTTCGTCCATGAAGTTCATTTTGCATAACATTCATCTTTAATGTTTGTTCTTGATTTCACTTTAGCCTGAAACTTCACATGCAACAAAGTGCTTGGACGAAAAAGGAACATGTGCTTTGCACGTGGGCACTATAGTGGGGCAAAATAGTTAAGCCACTATAATACTCTCATAATGTTTTTAAACGACCAAATTACGGCAATATCAAAGCGTAGAGTTAAAAAAAATAGAGAGAAGAAATGAACAAATTAAAGCATTTTAGTTCCATTGAAGGCTCTAAGTAGGGCAAAATGAGTTGGGAATTGAAGCATTATAGTGTCTTGACCGTTTTACCCCACTACAATGCCCACGTGCAGCACACATGGTAATTTTCATCCAAAAACCTAATGACGAGTTGAGTTTCAGACTAAAGTGCAAAAATGGATAAACTTTAAGGGGCAAAATTTTAATTAACTCAATCTCAATCTCCAAGAAGCTATTAGAGAGATAAGTGGACAGAGTAGCAGTGGTGATGTCAACGACAAGAAAGATACAAAGCATGGCTTTTAATTTGGGAGAGAGAGAATGGTGGATCGGAGGACGGAGTTAGGCTACCATTATCGATGATGGTGACATGGCAAATGGTGAGAGAGGGAGGTTTAAGGAAGATAGTGAGAGAGAGGGGGGTTAGGGGCAATGGTGAGAGAGAGGAGGCGACGACAAAGGGACGGGTTAGGGCTCAACTAATGTTTTAAGAGAGAATGGGGATTTACAGTTTAGAATGGTTTCTAAATAATAAAAAAATTGAGAAGCAAAAAAACGCAATTTAGTCTCACGTTTTTATTCAAAAAAACGTGATAACTTCTTCCATTTTTAAGGATAAAAACTTGAGCGAAAGTTACCTTTTTTTTTGTTTCTCAATTTTTTGTTTCTTTAAAAACATTATTTGGTCTCCCGATTTATATTTTAAAAATGTGAGAGACTTATGATTTTTAACGTACACAATCCACCCAAATAACTTTTAAAAAAATACCCTATTTAACTAAATAAGTTTTAAAACTACACTGTTTAGAAAGAAAAAAAAAATATCTTGATAAAGTGTCTTTTTGTGATACTCTTTATTATGTGATGTGAAGATTGCATTGATGGAGTTGGCCTAGTGATAGACAATCTCCACCGTTATCTTAAGGTACGGTGAAGGATTTGACTCATAAGGTGAGTGGGAATTTTTCTTTATTTATAGGATTAAGGGAGAGATTTAGATCTCCCTTAACTTTTTTTTTAAAAAGAGGAAAAGAAAAGATTGCACTAATGGGACATTAATCGAGAAGTCCAACACTGCAAATTTTTTTTTTTTTTTTTTCGACAACAACATCTCAATTACAGATTTATTATTCTCTAAAGTTTTTCAAAATCACAACTTTTTGTATTCATACGCTGTCACTCGCTCATCATCATCATTCTTATTATTATTATTATGAAGCGATGACAAAATTCGATAGCTTTTAAAGTAGAAATTTGTTTGCTGTACCTATGTCTTTAAATTTTTTGAGCTTGCAGCCCATAAATTTATTTTTTTATTTGCAGTCCATATCAATTTTCAAGTTATGGAATTACTTCTGACGAGGACTTACACCCAGACATTTGAATAACCAAAAAACTATCAATTATTATAATTGCGTAATCAGAAAAAATGCTAAGTTCAAAAAAAGGGGCTATGACCTATTTTTTTGGTGGGGCTATTGCCACATCCCAAAGTTCTTTATAACACTCCTTATATTGATTTGATACAATTGAGCCGAGTATATAATCATTTACTCGGTACAGTAAATTCAAATTATTGTTGAAAACAAAAAAATATACCAACTCATTCCTATTACACTGAATAAAATACACATACTCAATTTTATTGCACTGAATCAATGCATACGGACCTTGTTCTATTGTATCAAATCAATATAAAAATGTTACATAAAAGTTGGAAAGGTGGCAATAACCCCACCCTAAATTTGTTAAGAAAAGAAACGAGATAACTGGACTCCAAACTTAACTCGGAATTATGTCACTCATTTTTTGACGCGCACTAACGGTTTTGTCTGTCTCTTTAATTCTTGTCCACATTTTTCTTGGAGGACAAGATTATCACACCCCACTTTTAAAGAGCTAGGAACAAACCTGGTTGGTATATGTTATCATTAAGGTTTGGATGGTGTGGATGCTCTTACAATAAATAAAATATATCGGTTACATTAAATATTTTAGATGAAATTAAATACATAAGGGTTATAATAAATTTTGTGTAACTAAATTTATTTCCTAAAAACATAAAATTTTATACAACTTGGGTTAAAAAAAACCAGATTAAATGAATAAATAAAATAAAACATAAATGTTTAAAAATACCTTAGTAATGGCCTATAAATACAACAATACTCATCAGGGGCGGATCTAGAATTTTTTTGGGGGGGCATTCGATTTTCAACAACGTAACATACTTAATATAAAAAATGTAAAGTTGCATTACAAAATAGAAAAAATATAAAGTTGCACTACAAAAGATATACATTTCTTGCAATTTTCCTTTCAATGAAGATAATCAAAGACTTTATAAGAAATTCATCTTTATTTTGTTTTAAAATTTGAATTTAATAATACTCATAACCAAGAATGCAAGATCTCTACTACTTTTTTTATTATTGAAGGGAGACACAATAAAAATTTCATACTTATATATATATTTAAAAAAATTGGAGAGATCATGGCACCCTTCTCATACATACACGTAGGTCCGCCCCGTACTCATGAATCATCAACTCAAAACAAAATTTCCTCTCTTGTACTACAAACTCTCTCTCTAAAATTTCAAATATCTAGAGAGAATTAAAGCAATGGAACATAAACAGAAGCAGCTCCACATACTCTTCTTCCCCATGCTGGCTAAAGGCCACATGATTCCAATCCTCGACATGGCCAAACTCTTATCCTCCACCACTGCCGCCGTAAAATCCACCATCATCACCACCCCCCTCAACGCCCCCACTTTCGCCTCCTCCATTTGCTCCTCCCAACTCGAACTCCAGATCTTTGATTTCCCCTCCGCAGCCGCTGGCCTACCGGAGGGAATCGAGAACATGGACCAGTGCACGTCGGGCGAGATGATGATTACATTCATCAGGGCAACCACCCTGCTTCAAGAGCCACTCGAAAGGCTGATGGGAGAGTTGAGGCCAGATTGTCTTGTCGCAGACATGTTCTTCCCGTGGGCCACCCGCACAGCCTCGAGATTCGGGATCCCGAGGCTGGTGTTCCACGGGATGAGCTTCTTCGCGCTTTGCGCGACCGTGGTTATGAAGATGTACAAGCCGTTTAAGGAGGTGGAATCGGATTCCGAGCCTTTCGTTTTGCCCAATCTTCCTCATGAGATTAAGCTTCTTCGAACACAGGTAATGAAGCACATGTGATATGTTCATTCGTGTATTCTTGCGCACTCACACGTCTAAATTAGACGAATAATAATATATGTATCAACTTAAATAATCGAATTAATAGAACAAATGATGTTCAAAAAGTGCCTTGGTCAATGTGTGGTCTCCGCTTGAAGCACTTACCAAATGGATTTTCTGACTTATCAATTGACATATTAATTTGATCAATAAGTTGGTTATCAGAAGGGTGACGGTTGAAATCTGATTACTAAATATATATATTTTAAAATAATAATGACAAGGGTAAAATAGGAAAATAAAATTTTAGTTTCATAACAGTTTTTAATCGCTTTGCATTTATATATTCTAGACTCATAATCACTTTATACATCTATAAAAATTGTGGCATATTCGATGCATTTGTAAAATTATATAACCTAATTGTTGAAATCATGTATATATTTTTATTATTTTTAAGGTTGCAACTTCAGTCCTCTTTCAAGCATTATTTTGTTGTAATTTTTGATGTGTGAGTAGTATTTTAGACATTTTCTATACACCCCAAAAATTCATTACTCACGCTAAGAAAATATTATTGCTAATTAAAGGCGGGTACAAACCATAGTAGGTAAATGCATTTTTTTTTTTTAAAAAAGTGAAAACTAAATTTGATGTCATAAATGTTTAACATTTATCCTAGATACTCAAGAACATGTTTTCTTTGTATGCCACGAATATATAAGTCAAAATATAAAATATTTATTAAATGAAGAAATAGCTCAGTGCCTCTTCTAACTTATAGCTCGGGCTTCATGTCCAAACAAATATATTTTTATTTAGAAAAATAAAAGCTAATGCAAAATAGAAAAATCACCAAAATTTGGGGTCATAACTGGATTCAGTAACTTTCAATTTATATACGTAGATATATATATATATATTATTATAACTATAAATAATTAATTTGTAACCCCTGCCAAAACAACTATTCACCAAAAGTTTGTTGCAATCTCAACTATACAATCTTTTATCCCTTACACATTTTCGGGAATCAACAACAAAGATTATATAGATTTATGTTGGTTAAAGTCATACCAAGTACTTTCTATTTAAAAAAAATAAATGCCGGGTAAAAAATGAAAAACCACCAAAATTTGGTATCATAACCGAAATTGATAATTTTCAATATATATAAAATATAAGTTATCTATTCAATAAATATATAAAAATTTAGTACATAAACGCACTCTATTGGTCCATAGCTGGAAATTAAATGCAACAAGATGAAACTATATTGCATGTTTGAGTAATCTTGATACATCATTTTACTTACTACTCTAATTAATTTTTATACTATTTACGTGCCTACTACTATACCAATATAATAAGGGGTTATAGATTTTGAATTTTGAAAATGAATTAGGAATAAATAATTGGTTGTTAAAAACTGAGAGTGAAGATAAATTTTAAAGGTGAGTGGTGCATTTGGCTAGAGCTACGCCCTAGTTTGTTTGCTTTGGAATAATTTTTTTATTTTATTTTTTATTTTTATTTTTTTATGCTTAATGTTTTCTTGAGTACAAGTAATAATTAAGTAAGGATATCATGGTTTTCCAGTTGTAAATGCAGATTTCTCAAAAGGAACGAGAACAAATTGACATTGACTTTATAGAGTGTTCGAATCAAATAAATGATTCTGAATTAGAAAGCTATGGAGTAATTGTGAACAGCTTCTTGGAGCTTGAACCAGATTACGCTAATCACTACAGAAGTGTTTTGAAGAGGAAGGCGTGGCATATAGGACCCCTTTCATTGTATAATAGAGAGATTGAAGATAAAGCAGCGAAAGGTAAGAAAGCCGCCATTGATGAACATGAGTGCTTGAAGTTGCTCGATTCACAAAAACCCAATTCAGTTATCTATGTTTGTTTCGGAAGCGTGGCAAAAATATCTGCTGCTCAATTATACGAGGTTGGAATGGGGCTCGAAGCTTCTGATCAGCCTTTCATATGGGTGGTGAGAAAAACCAGAAATAAAGACGAAAATGACATGTGGTTGCCAGATGGATTTGAAGAGAGAACGAAAGGGAGGGGTCTAATTATAAAAGGATGGGCTCCACAAGCGTTGATACTTGATCATGAAGCAGTGGGCGGTTTTGTGACACACTGTGGGTGGAATTCGATACTGGAAGGAGTGTGTGCTGGGGTACCAATGGTGACCTGGCCTGTGTTTGCGGAGCAATTTTACAATGAGAAATTGGTGACGGAGGTTTTGAGAATTGGGGTAAGTGTTGGGGTGAAGGAATGGAGTAGTGTGTCATGCGAGGGGATAAGGAGGGAAGTGGTGGAAAAGGCGGTGAAGACAATAATGGTGGAGGAAGAAGGCGAGGAAATGAGGAGAAGAGCAAAGGAGTTGAAAGAGAAGGCAAAGAAGGCTATTGAAGAAGGTGGATCTTCTTATAACGATTTGAGTGCTTTAATTGAAGAATTGAGTTCCTTAGATATGCATGCAAGAGAATTGATGTAGATCATGATGGATATTGCTTTTGCGGTTCTTTCATTTGGTTAGTAATGACTGAATTGTAATGGCCGGCCTTGTTCACGTATTATATATCTATTAATAAATCACAACGATATTTTTTTTTATCTTCTCAACTTGTCACTCATGTTTGTCTTAAGAGTGATTATGGAATTATGGTAAATTTGATTAATCATTTGATTTCTTATTTTTTGTTCAATTATAGAAAGTATAATAACATTATAGAAAGTAACATAAATTAGCAAGGTAAATGAGATTGTATTGATTTTTATTTCAATAATAATGCAAACTATTGTTATGAGTTCAAGTAAATAAGAAAGTATATTATTAATCATTATCATTATTACTTTTAACAAAGAGATTAGTTGCAAAACACATTTATCCCACAAATGTATGAATAGCAACGTGAAATCACATACATAAAATGAAAGCAAAATAAAGGATGCGCATATACCAGAAATCTGGGGTGGGTGTTCTCTCCTTCATTCTCTCCTTGCCCTTACTAGAAGCAGTCCCTATACTTGCGGAAGCCTTCAATGTCGCCTCTTCTCCAATGTTTAATTGTTGAAATAAACAAAACAAGCAAACAAAGAACATAATCATTAGCATACAAAACAAACACAGGAACAATTATAGCAAAACATGAAACAACCATCTAACAAAAAGAAAAGAAGTTACTAACCATCTTCAATGGAGAAGGAGAGCAGACACTTCCCTGACCACAATAGGGTGGGGTTTTGGAGCTAACACTTTCATCACCCTTTAAAGGCGAAGGAAATACTATCAGTATTAGATACATATTTTCCAAAAGACAAAAGCATATTGGCCATTTTACCCATATCAAAACAATTGACCCTTACTTACATGCCTGGTAACATACTGACCACCAGGTGTATCCGTGGTCACGTTGGCAAGCCTACACTAAGTATGACTAATACTTGTATCATCTAAATTATTATGCCCACGCTTATTAGACTGGGCAAAGGCATTTCTTCGGGATGAAATCTATAATATTGCAACATAATATAGCAATCAACAACAAAAAAGAACAATAATAACAAATTAGATCTATACAAAACAGAAAACGAAGGGTAAAGTATGGTTTTCCAACAAGTACAAACATATAGCCTCCTCCTAATGGAACTAGGTACAATAGTTTTTGGAGTTTGTTTAAAGGACACTTTGCAGAGCAACCCTTTTGGGGGCAAGTTCATTACCCCATTTCTGAAGAAAGAAACACATTCGCCTTTAATTGCACCATTCTTCTGTTTACCATGGGTTTGAGCACTAATTATTGTCAACAACGGGTTTTGCATATTTACCCTTACCATCACCCGTAGGGGCAGTGCCCTCACCAAGATTATCATTTTTTGCCAAAAGTAAGAGCAACACTAAATGCAGCATTTCTCACACCAACACTTTCATAAATATCACTTTCAAGAAGAGGAAAAATACTAGCAGATGTTCTCACAACCTTCCATGGAGCCATCACACCAGAATGGCTTCCCATTTACTCAAAGAATTGTAGAGGCTCGATCCCCTACCGAGGAAATTTTTCATGCCAAAATTCAACATATACACGGCCGAATAGATCATTCCGATCATGTGAGGTATTACCTGCCTACTAGTTCTTAGATGATGTAGTTATGTGCAGAATGTTCCCTACAAGTTTGGGGATGCATCTTTATGATGGTTTACTCGGCTGCCTACTGGCCAGATAGACAATAATTTCAAATAATCCTGTTTAACAAATAATTTCAAATGTACTAAGATTTCACAAATGTAACCCTTTAATACTGAACATAATATCTTTTATGTACATCTATAACTATAATAGCGAATTCAAATACTTGCTCTGCTTCCATACAGTCTACTAGTCAGTGAGACAATACATATGTCGAGGTGCGATAAAGTGAAAATGTAATAGAAGGCAAATGTAATACAAAGCAAGAGTCTTGTTATATATTCCTTATTGGCTCCATATGGTGCTCTATCAATCAAATAAACCATTTCCCCCTGCACGATAGGTATACCAACTTGTCATGGTCAAATGTTCGATAATCGCTCTGAACACCATAATTGGCCAAAATAAAACACAATATAGCATAAATTATTTTAATTGAATAAGTAAGATTAAAAATTTAGTAAATACAATGTAGACCTATAATATGATAAGTGGACCGGCAATCTGCTTCGATTTTTTACATCTAGCCTGGCACATCTTCATATACAACACAGCTAGTGTGGCGCTTCCCCAACTATATTGTCCCACCATATTAAAATCTTCAAAAAGTCCGAGTAATGATACTATCATATATGTAGTAGATTTATCAACCAAAATACAAACCTCAAACAAATAAATAATCCATGCCCGTACGTATTGCTCAATGGTAGCATCATCGACACCCACCAAGTACCTCCCGAAACATGTCAGTTACCCACGGAAGCTTAAAATTTAACTTCTTCATAGATGTAGGGTCAAGCTAGATGCCTAATATACACTCACACACGTCAGCAGGAGTTGCAGCCATTAGCGGTGCGGTAACTGCATGACCATCGATTAGTAATGCTAATAGTACAACTAAGTTCTGAAGAGTGATAGTGCACTCTCCAACCGAAAGATGGAATATGTGCATCTACTACCGCCACTGCTCGATCAATGTTGTCATCAAAGCGTGGTTATACTATATATGGCCTACATAGTAAACTCCATAAAATCCTACTCGTAGTAATACCCGCTGTAGTCTTTTTTGTAAGATAATAGGTCGTCCATCTCGCTGCTTAAACTTAGTGTCACTCTTACGTGGCTCCAGTAAACCACGATGATCAACATCGCAAATAAAACAAGATATGTGTTACTCCTATAAACAATGTATTTTATATCAACTTAAGACATGGTATATTAATATAACTAAGAATTAAATTATATCAAGTTACAACATTAACATTGTAAGATTAAAAGTCATAATTTAATATTTAGTCATATAAAAACTAAGCGATTACATTACATCATAAGTTAGAAAACCAACATTGCGTGACATTTAACATAAATAGGTAAATTACATATCGTCTTTATGATTTCAAAATACAAATAAGAAAATAAGACGTCATTTTTTCTTATTCTGGCTAGTAAGTGCGCCGGTCATGTCCTGCCTCCCCACAAACTTTACGATGGTTACTTCATCGATGATCGCTCAATTACTCCATCTCGTTACGAATGCGCCTTTATGGACGACCCTTTTTTCATAACATAATAGGATTAGAGATCAAGGAACCTGCAGTAGATGCGATTAAGTCCCTTCAGTACTCTTTTGGCAAAGCATGATTTTTCATAGGAGCGAAAGTAGCCAAGTATGCCTCAAGACTTAAGTAAGGATCAATCAAATGCTTCGGATCTAGCCTTAGTTCAACGCATACTGCTATGACATGAGAGCAATGATATTTATAAATGGACCACTTTTCGCAAGTGCACGTACATTCCTTAATGTTTACATTCTTAACTTAATGTTTGCCTAATGTGACCGTTGTTAACCTTTCAGACTTGTTATGCCTAAACACACTATAATTCTTGACTTTATTTTTTAAACTCCTCAAATTTAAGTGTTATGAATGGGGTATGTTCTAACTTCGAATTCGTATGCTTATCTATGCCTTGTCGTCTTCATTGACAAAAGTAAATAATCTGGCAGTGAAATATGAGCTATATCGATGTAGTGATAGGTAGTGACCTCGCTCCTATTAAAATTCCCTCACTTGCATCCATGGTCATTGTAATAAATAACTTCCCATTATACTTGCCCCGAAGATGTGTCGCATTTATACTAAAAAGAGGGTGGCAATGCATAAAGTCTTCAATTCAAGTGTTAAAGGCCTAAAAGTTCTTATAAAAAACACGATAATTCCCATCAAAGTGCTTTCTTCTCAACTCACGGATCGTCCTTTCATTATTAAACTTAATATCCGCTAAATATCTTGGCGTAATCACTTAAGACTCTTTTCGATCACTAAATAAAGTCATAATAACCTTCCTATTCGCTTGGCATGCCTTATAATATGAAACCTTGTAGCCATATTGATCCTTACAAATGCAACAACAACAGGAATTTTAAGGGCATGATCAGCCTCCACTAGGTGCATTATTTTGCTAGCAATAAAGTTGCAATCCAAATGTTTGTGGCTTAGTTTTAAATGATCAAATATGCATGTGTGGGGACCTTAAACTTGATTATTTTAAATTGCCTGCGTTTCGTCTTCCTCTTATAGGCACGATGGCACCATTTGCACCCTTTTTTATGTAATTTACACCCAATTGTCCATATATCTACCTTAGTTTCATCAACAATAAATTCAGTTGCACTCTTGATTGCGAACGATTTATAATTGTCTTCAGGTCCTCTTTTGTCTCGTAAATTAGTCCCTTTTGCAATTCATTTTCATCAATCATTTGATCCCATGGTGACAACTCTTTGTCCACATTTCTAAACTTAGATCATGTATAGAATGACGAGATATCATTATTAACCTACCCAATCTTATTCAGTTATTCCCCTTCATCACTTTCACAATCACGGCAATCATTAATACCATCAAATTATGTGTCCACATCCTTTTCGGTACGGTATTATGCATCCAAGTCTGAATCTATACCATATTCTCCCCCAGCCATGGACTTGGGTATGGGTTGAGATGATTTGTGACCCTTCTTTCTAGTGCCACCGAAGTCGTGACTTCATGATAGCCGTAAAGTGGAACCCAAGAGAAAAAGATAGCGACCCTCATTTATAGGGCCACTAAACTCGTAGTGTTGTAATGGATAGTTGGACAGAGGGATACATTGTACAGTTCAAAAAATGGAATTTTTTTCCCAATTGGGTATTCATTGTAATTCAAATCCACTTTCTTTATATACAAATCAAATGCATTAACAACTGGAGCATTGGAAATAGTTGCCATTGCAAACTCCAAGTTTCCATCATCTTTAATTTAATTGGGCGACATGCAGTCAATATCCATAGCAGAATAAACTTTCTCTTCCAATTCTGAGTAAGTACTGCCTTCTTTTAAGATAATGTTACTTTTATATGGCTTATTATATGTCCAATCCTGCTTCCCAATAATTATATCACTACCGCATCCTAATAGAGCAGAAGATAAAACGTCTACTTCCCAATCCACCTTCAACACAATAATAGAGTTTAGTCAAATTTCAATGAGAATAACTTAAATCAATCAAAATTGTGAAGTTTGGCATTCCCCTATTTTGTCTAAGTACAACTCTTGGATAAACTAATTTGTGCTATAATCTAAGTTAGCTAACTTACGGAATTTCAAACAAAGGGAATGTTTATATATACATATACATATATATATATATATAGTCCGTTTCTAATACGGACCGGTCGACACCTTAAATTTTTTGTATATATATATTCTAATTAACAATCGGATCTAATTTATACTTCCCATTATCCATTTTTAGATAAACCTTAAAACTAATTTTCCAAGTCTTTCTTCAAAGTAAATTATATTTAAAGAGTTGTTTCTGTCTCAAATTTGACGTGATCATTAATGAAGAATCTATATCATTACAAATGTCTATCTTATGAAAGAAAAGCTACCCTATTAGGAATTATACACATAACAGATCCAACAATATTTTTTCCAACTGTTATTTTTGTGATTTTTACTAAACAATATTCCAACCACTCCCCATTATATATATATATATATGCATATATGTAATTCATTATCATATTAAATCCCCAAATTCCAAGTATTATTAATTCCAACCACCAAATCCCCTAACCATAACCAGAAAACCACCGATCCCCACATTTTAATTATTGTTATATATATAGCCATCAAGCAGGAAAAAGTAAAAAAAATTATCAAATCATAGGTGTGGAGGGTATGAGAAAGTTTTTCAAAAAAAATTCAAAAATAAAATCATTTACAATCTCTATTAGGATTTCATAAGAAAAATCTCAATTTCTAGGTTTACACAAAAACATTCATTTTCTCATAAAATGAAATGGGAATTATAAAATGCACCCATCAAAACTTTATTCTCATTGTTATTAGAGATAACTTTTAACTCACCCCTCCTAATTTTTCTAATTCCTTTCAGTTCACCCTTGCATATTTGCAAAAGTTGAACAAGAGCTTAAAATCATTTTTCATCCCTTACCCAATTACGCTGTGTTTCTTATTGAATGGAATTGCATTTTGCTTTTATTTGAGCTCCCATTCGACATGAACTCCGGTGAGTTCCTTTCAATATATCATCAGTTTCATTATTTCTTTGTTTTCTTGAATCTGCCTCCATCTTCATGAACTATGGTGAATTTTTTTTAATTACCCTTTCAGTTTATCTCCTCTTTCTTTAAAGAATCAAAGAAGTTTATCCATTCTCCACAAAAACATCATTATGAGAGATGGATAAACAATGATAATGAACAAATGATTTAGTCATAAGAGAAGAAAAATACGAATTAACTAGTTTAACAAACTAGTTCCAATGCTTTGAAATCAAATTATTCTTGAGATTATAATTTAATAAAAACCAAAAATTAATCTAATCTAACATCTCTACATGTAACTACTATTCATAGAGATGAAATAAAAAGGGTTTTCGAGTTGGTTTCTTCATCATGATTCTTACCCTTCTCGTATAAATCAATCAAAAATCGCACTAATGGCAACAAAAATCTCATTGAAATTGCTGGGAAACGTGAAGTGAAAAAATATATTGAAGGCTTGTTTGGGGAAAAGAACATAAGTTTTTCAGAAACATTTGAATAATATGATGGGGTAAAGTGAAACATTTGGTGGAATATGATCATTTACGATTACCCAAAAAAATTTAACTTCCAAGTATGAATTTTTCTTACCTTAACCTTCAAGAAACTATTTGAGAGAAAGGTGGATGGAGTAGCAATGGCGACGGTGATAGTAAGGGTAAGAGAGAGACGTAGTAGGGCTTTTAATTCGGGAGAAAGAGAGTGGTGGATTTGAGGCTAGAATTAGACCACCATAACCGGTGATGGTGACACGGTGGATGGCGAGAGAGGGGGGTTAGAGGCAATGGCGAGAGAGAGCGGGTGAAGGTAAGATGTAACACCCCCGCCTTAATCTACAGGACAACACCCGTAATTAAGACCTGGAGTGCTACTAACCCATCTTAGAATGACTAAAATGGGTATATAAAATGTAAAAGGCACAAAGAAATCCAATTAGTACTATCATACATGTCAAACAACCGTTTCACAATCATACTGAAGATGATAATACTGTATACAAACATATAAACAAGTAGATAATAGTTTTAAAAGCAACTGAGTAATTTTATGATAATATACTACACTATGGGCTAGCCGTGGCTTCCCGCGATAGCATGTACATAACAAAAATACTTCTGTATCAGAGCCACTAACTCGTTTCCGGTCCCTTCACGCCCCTGTTCTCTTTAGACTCCTGAATACCTGTATAGTTTAGAAAAACGGGGTGAGCATATCGCTCAGTAGGGGGAAAAGTATATGGAGGGAAAGTTTGGAAAACATTCCTTAATTTATTACTATAAATCAAGTAAACCCTTTTATCGTATAATCCAAAGTTTATGGATAAAACATCACAAAAGATAACTAGCTCATGATGATGCATGCTCATGCATATGCAAGTTACCTCCCTTTGTGTCAACCTAATTCTGAATCTTGACGATGCATCCCGATGAGAAACCAAGCCATGATAGCCACATAAAATACATTCGCTCCAAGAGCATACAATATAATCATAGTTGGCTTCAATAAGAATCTGAACTGGCGTCACAATATATAATCCGTCGCCTAAAAAGGCATACCAATACCATCATACCCAGGAAGTGGAACAACAATCCTGTCCATCATCCTTAGAAAGAATCAAATTCATGGTGCGTTGCCAATGCCAAGGTTCCCGGGTCTTTCACCGATGGCTTATTGGCGGCCAAACAATATCCCCCAGGGGTTTAGGGCTTTTCAACCCAAGGGCACCGGGCCCTGCCTATTTTCCCATCCCGGCAAGCACCATGAAAACATATATTTATATCACCCTTGGTCATCCATGACCAAGCACAATCATTATCCAGAAATCGATCAACCAATCATATCCGATGAGACAATAAGCTTCTATGAAGCTTCCATGAATTGCCATGAGAAATAAGCTTCCATGTAGCCTCCAAACAGAGATAGATATATAATGAAGCTTCCAGCATTATAATAAGAGATACACAACGATTCGATAGGCCATAAGAGAATCCAAGCTTGCCGAAGAGTCTTCAATAGTGCGGTTGACACAATAATGATGCAAACGTGCCCAACATGCTCTAAATGCAAGCTAGAAACAATATATGCCATATAAACCTCATCAATCATTATACTTGTCCCTTGGTGTATACCAAAATTATTTATTAGTTCAATCATATCAACTAAACACATATACACCCGAGGGACATCCCGTAGATATCATATACTACATGAAAATCGAGTTTATTTGGCATATCTTGCTTCAAATCATGAAACCATAACTCAATCATGCTTGGTTTATGAATATCAAATGATATAATCAACATATTAACATTCATGTATAGAATCATCCATATATAATCAACAACGAGAAATATGCACTTTATAAATCACATATATGTAGATAATAACTCATCTTTCGATAAATAAAATCATAATATTGAGTTTCGAAAATATTTAACCCCTACCTCAATTTGTAAGCCAAAGGAAAGAAGGAAAGATGATAATCGGAGCCCGCCTGACGAAATTCTATAACCCTCACAACGCCACGCTCCTAGAATAGTACGAACCTCGAATTGGTGAAGCACAACCCTCAATTCACATGGCCAAAGCTTCGCACTTAAGCTCCCATGGAGAGAAGCCAAGCTTAGAGATGATATATAGCGAAGGAGAAGAGGATTCGGGTGATTTCAAGCTTCAATCTTTGATCGGGGATGAGAGATGCGTAGGAATCTCTCTCTTTCTCTCTCTAGAACCTTTCGGAACTCTCTGGAAGTGTGTGGCTGAGTGTAGCTCGAAAAATGAGTGAAAATGGGTGAAAAACGACCTTAAAACCATTTTAAGTCGGTTGCTACAGTAACCGTGCGGACCGGTATGCCAAAACCCTTAGACCGGTCCGCGGGGTGAAAATTTGGCAAATTTTAAAGGCCGGACCGGTCTGGAAAAAGGCCAGACCGGTCCGCGCAAAATTTTGGTTCTGGAGCACTGTTTTTGTTTTGGCCATAACTTTTGACTCGGAACTCCGATTGAGGCGTTCTTTATGTCCACGGAAAGTTATTTCAAAGATCTACAACTTCCTAGTTGGAAGTTTCTTCAAATTATGGACCAATCGATCCCAAAAATTTACCGAAGACAGCGCTCTGCCAAAGCGCTACCGAAAGACCAGAATTTAGCAATGGGCCAACTTCGGGCCCTGTTTTGGTCAACGAGGAGTGCAAATTGGACTTCGGACAAAACACGAAAGTTGTAAAATGGCATGAAATCTAGACGTAGGAATAAACGACAGTCAAATCGGATAAGAGATGAGAAAGTTATGATAATCCAAAGTTGGCTAAAAATAAGGAAATCGCGTAGGATCAAAACTTCTTATTTACGAACCAAAATTGATTCGGACCACCCGAATCACCAAACGATCACTTATACAAATATAAATGAGTGAATACAACATAATCTCATGTGTTGAAATGCTACGAGACTCCCTCACACGAAATTTCACCCTTCACCTGTATAAAGTTAACACTTAATCATTTTTTCACCTTAACCAATATAATTAAATCATACTACACCTAACCCAATTAAAACAAATTAAAATACAGGGTATTACAATCTCCCCCACTAATAAAAATTTCGCCCTCGAAATTTTCTTGAAATTTTTAATGGAAATCTCCTTCTTGATTCCCAAGTATAACCACAAAAGTTTTTATCCACAACAACTTTACTTCTAAGTATATGATCCCGACAATTTAGATCTTGAACGTTTTAAATGCTTTGTCATCCAAGACAACAAAATTTCACAAACAATGTGGAAAGAATCACGAATAGACCAACAAAGCGTTAACGCATAAAAACTTTGTAAATATAAGACATTCAAGGTGGCAAGACTAAATGATACCGAATATTCCCAATACATACTGAATTTTAAACGATTTGATACCAAGGATTAACCTTCCTTTTCAACCAAAACATATAATGTCCAAAAACAAGAATTGGTTTTAAGGTTACATGTTTACCTGTCTTAAATCCCACCAACCAAGAGTCTATAAAGGGTGTTCACAAAGGACCTTGTGGGGCAACTTACCTATGTTTGCTTAATGATTATCATTGCAGACGATTCTACTAGGGGTAAATACTTTACCCTACCTCTATGAAGGTCTAGAACACAATTTCTTTAATATAGTAGATCGTACTATTTCTAAAGTAAGTATCAAATATTCGATACTTTCCAAATCAAAATTTGAGGCAAAACAAATCATTGTCATAAAGAACCACAAAGGACATAGAATGCTTATATATATATATATTCCCAATGTAGGTTTCCAATAGGCCCAAAGAATATCGTATTACTAAATCACACAATACACAAAATCCCCACCATTAAGGTTATTTTAGGAATACCATTCCAATAGTTTAGGAAATTCTTCATAATTGGAAAGCCAAAATCCTTCCTCAAAAATTGTATCCATATTGACAATTGATGGGATCTGTAATACACTTATACATCATTCACCATAATCAAGGAGCAATTAAGATTCCATCTACCAAAAATAAACTAATTCGATTTCCTTTATTACCCTAACACACAAACCAAAAGAAATTCACACCTCCCCATACTTGAGTAAGATTTTTTTTTTACCTAAATGTGAATTTTTATAACCAATGAAGAAGAGACCATATATTCCAAAATCCTCGTAAAAAGATGATATATCTCACAAACCATAAGTATTTAATTAGCCACCATTCATACACCCAAATCACAACATAACCATTTTACATTGATAAGAGGTAACTTAGGAAAACAAAACTCATAACACATAAAGTTAAGTGGATGTAAAGAGTCATAATTCCGAATATCTCAAAATCGCATGAATCCCACGACCCAACAATATTAATATGAATTGGACAATTTCTAAATTTCCACGATACCCAAAATCATCAAACTAATGAAGGGAGACCATATAGCTTCATACCATGATGAAAAATAATATGTCAATTACCACGGAAGTTCTCAACTTTAGTCAAGTGACCAATGTAACCTAATGGCCCTTTCATAAGATCAAATTTACCTAAGATGACATATCGAACCATATATTGTATCATGGGCTACAATCAATCCAAAATTTAATCATTTAAAACACTATAATTCCTAATAGCCCAAAAATTCACAACATAGTGGTAAACAAGATAAACTTGGGTTATTCCTAAAGAATAATACTTTATATCCACAAAGAAGCAATCCATTAATTGATATCTATTACAACCAAAATATATGAATATGTGTTGAATGTAATTTCTCTTAGCAATTTCCAAAATTTTTCATATTGAATCCAAATATATAGTCTCGTTCCACCATGTAATGTTGAACATCTTCAGTTATCCGAAATCTTCCAGATATACATGAAGAAGTACAAAGAAAAATCATTTTACTCTATAGCAAACATCCTGTCCCTTTACTATAAGATTTTTTTTTTCCATAAACTATAACCAATCACGATATATCATACAGGATACGATGAATACTTACGAAAAGTAGTCTATAAGAAAAGATACCTGTGAGGTCTTCTTGTTGATTCTTTATATCCCACCATAAAGAACAACTATATTGCGTATGTCCCACGTTTTCACAGACTGAACACTTTACTTCGGGTGGTCTAATAATCAACTGAGAAGGAACTTGACTTCTTATTACAGGAGGGCTAGATAAAGTACGCGACCCCTCACTCTTTCTTCCCAATGATAATTTAGGTTTTCTGAAGGGACACTCCTTCCTAAAGTGCCCTAACTGCCCGCATTCAAAATAGATTCTTGGTTTCCTTATGGCACTGCTAGAACCCACAACTTCATTCACTTTTTTGTTTCCCAATTGTACTAGCGAACACTCTTCTCTATCATGACTTTGTTGTCTAGTTTCATAGCACATCTTTGCCTTACCTTGTTGACTATAACGAATAACCTTTCTATCCTTACGTACCCTCTTTTGAAATCGTTTGAGTGGTTTAATCACTTTGGTCAACTGTCGGGTTACTAATCGAACGGCATCTAGAATCTCTACTGAAGAAGACTTCCCAGGTGTACTTCCCCTTTTCTTATCCTTGAATTGGGTCTTCATACTATACAAAAGAAAGAAGACTATCAAAATATTTCAATAATTACCAATAATAAGGAATATCTATTAAGAATTTCAACACATTTCGCCCCCAACAAGCCCAAGTAATCGTAAAACCTATGCTCTGATACCAATTGTAACACCCCCGCCTTAATCTACAGGACAACACCCGTAATTAAGACCTGGAGTGCTACTAACCCATCTTAGAATGACTAAAATGGGTATATATAATGTAAAAGGCACAAAAAAATCCAATTAGTACTATCATACATGTCAAACAACCGTTTCACAATCATACTGAAGATGATAATACTGTATACAAACATATAAACAAGTAGATAATAGTTTTAAAAGCAACTGAGTAATTTCATGATAATATACTACACTATGGGCTAGCCGTGGCTTTCCGCGATAGCATGTACATAACAAAAATACTTCTGTATCAGAGCCACTAACTCGTTTCCGGTCCCTTCGCGCCCCTGTTCTCTTTAGACTCCTGAATACCAGTATAGTTTAGAAAAACGGGGTGAGCATATCGCTCAGTAGGGGGAAAAGTATATGGAGGGAAAGTTTGGAAAACATTCCTTAATTTATTACTATAAATCAAGTAAACCCTTTTATCGTATAATCCAAAGTTTATGGATAAAACATCACAAAAGATAACTAGCTCATGATGATGCATGCTCATGCATATGCAAGTTACCTCCCTTTGTGTCAACCCAATTCTGAATCTTGACGATGCATCCTGATGAGAAACCAAGCCATGATAGCCACATAAAATACATTCGCTCCAAGAGCATACAATATAATCATAGTTGGCTTCAATAAGAATCCGAACTGGCGTCACAATATAGAATTCGTCGCCTAAAAAGGCATACCAATACCATCATACCCAGGAAGTGGAACAACAATCCTGTCCATCTTCCTTAGAAAGAATCAAATTCATGGTGCGTTGCCAATGCCAAGGTTCCCGGGTCTTTCACCGGTGGCTTATTGGCGGCCAAACAATATCCCCCAGGGGTTTAGGGCTTTTCAACCCAAAGGCACCGGGCCCTGCCTATTTTCCCATCCCGGCAAGCACCATGAAAACATATATTCATATCACCCTTGGTCATCCATGACCAAGCACAATCATTATC
Organism: Lonicera japonica; assembly: GCA_021464415.1. Classification (NCBI taxonomy): domain Eukaryota; kingdom Viridiplantae; phylum Streptophyta; class Magnoliopsida; order Dipsacales; family Caprifoliaceae; genus Lonicera; species Lonicera japonica. The sequence continues at coordinate 53,694 of JAKCWG010000657.1, read as the reverse complement.
CAGAAATCGATCAACCAATCATATCCGATGAGACAATAAGCTTCTACGAAGCTTCCATGAATTGCCATGAGAAATAAGCTTCCATGTAGCCTCCAAACAGAGATAGATATATAATGAAGCTTCCAGCATTATAATAAGAGATACACACCGATTCGATAGGCCATAAGAGAATCCAAGCTTGCCGAAGAGTCTTCAATGGTGCGGTTGACACAATAATGATGCAAACGTGCCCAACATGCTCTAAATGCAAGCTAGAAACAATATATGCCATATAAACCTCATCAATCATTATACTTGTCCCTTGGTGTATACCAAAATCATTTATTAGTTCAATCATATCAACTAAACACATATACACCCGAGGGACATCCCGTAGATATCATATACTACATGAAAATCGAGTTTATTTGGCATATCTTGCTTCAAATCATGAAACCATAACTCAATCATGCTTGGTTTATGAATATCAAATGATATAATCAACATATTAACATTCATGTATAGAATCATCCATTTATAATCAACAACGAGAAATATGCACTTTATAAATCACATATATGTAGATAATAACTCATCTTTTGATAAATAAAATCATAACATTGAGTTTCGAAAATATTTAACCCCTACCTCAATTTGTAAGCCAAAGGAAAGAAGGAAAGATGATAATCGGAGCCCGCCTGACGAAATTCTATAACCCTCGCAACGCCACGCTCCTAGAATAGTACGGACCTCGAATTGGTGAAGCACAACCCTCAATTCACATGGCCAAAGCTTCGCACTTAAGCTCCCATGGAGAGAAGCCAAGCTTAGAAATGATATATAGCGAAGGAGAAGAGGATTCGGGTGATTTCAAGCTTCAATCTTTGATCGGGGATGAGAGATGCGTAGGAATCTCTCTCTTTCTCTCTCTAGAACCTTTCGGAACTCTCTGGAAGTGTGTGGCTGAGTGTAGCTCGAAAAATGAGTAAAAATGGGTGAAAAACGACCTTAAAACCATTTTAAGTCGGTTTCTACAGTAACCGTGCGGACCGGTATGCCAAAACCCTTAGACCGGTCCGCGGGGTGAAAATTTGGCAAATTTTAAAGGCCGGACCGGTCTGGAAAAAGGCCAGACCGGTCCGCGCTTGAGTCTGGAACTCCCAGACCGGTCCGCGCAAAATTTTGGTTCTGGAGCACTGTTTTTGTTTTGGCCATAACTTTTGACTCGGAACTCCGATTGAGGCGTTCTTTATGTCCACGGAAAGGTATTTCCAAGATCTACAACTTCCTAGTTGGAAGTTTCTCCAAATTATGGACCAATCGTTCCCAGAAATTCACCGAAGACAGCGCTTTGCCAAAGCGCTACCGAAAGACCAGTATTTAGCAATGGGCCAACTTCGGGCCCTGTTTTGGTCAACGAGGAGTGCAAATTGGACTTCGGACAAAACACGAAAGTTGTAGAATGGCATGAAATCTAGAAGTAGGAATAAACGACAGTCAAATCGGATAATAGATGAGAAAGTTATGATAATCCAAAGTTGGCTAAAAATAAGGAAATCGCGTAGGATCAAAACTTCTTATTTACGAACCAAAATTGATTCGGACCACCTGAATCACCAAACGATCACTTATACAAATATAAATGAGTGAATACAACATAATCTCATGTGTTGAAATGCTACGAGACTCCCTCACACGAAATTTCACCCTTCACCTGTATAAAGTTAACACTTAATCATTTTTTCACCTTAACCAATATAATTAAATCATACTACACCTAACCCAATTAAAACAAATTAAAATACAGGGTATTACATAAGAGGTTGGGCTAAGGCTTAGCATATGTTTTAAGAGAGAATGGGGATTTGCAGTTTAGGATGTTTCAAAATAAATAAAACATTGTGATGCCAAAAATCATTATTTAGTCTCACAGTTTTATGACTATGAGCACCTCATTCTACGACCCTTACAAGAGTCTAGATCTTTAAGAAAATGAACACGGATGCATGGACGACCATTCGTAGATGTACACATACCCTATACATGTGATACAGGTCAAAGAAGGAAGCAGAAAGGACACCCAGATGAGAAGTTACGAGAAATACTAGAAACTGCCGGAAATGAAAACCGTCAAAACCTCTGAAAAGTTGTGTAAGGAGAGTTCCCCATTTCTGATCATTCTCAAACATTGAGTATTAATATACAACCCCATCACGAGCAACATACCCGAAAATAAGCCCAATTCGAGGCTAGATCTCTGAAAATTTAGAAAACTAAGAGTTCACTTCGGGTAATTAAAAGGGAACCTTCCCAAAGTCCAACTGAGCTCAAATTTTGTCATATGGGGATTAAGATGCTAAAAAAATAAGAATGATCCAATAAGCTGTTTGACGAGAATTGCGAAAATTGCCTGAAGACAAACACCCTATAATGTTTGTCCACATGACACACCAAGTGTTTATCGTGTAGACAAACCTTCCTAGATGTTTATCCATACGACACACCATGTGTTTGTTTACACTCTAGTGTTTGTCCGCAGACAAACATTTCAATGCCGAATTTTACCAATTCTTGTGTATCGATTCTTTTCGACTCCTAATCATTCTAAAATTTTGTGGGCTGGTAAATAATACTGCGGGGAATAACATACTCAAAAATTAGGTAGATCCAACGGTTGGATCCCTGTGAATTCAAAAACCCGGGAGTTCATCTTGGGAAATCAAACGGAGGCCTTCTTGATGTCCAAAAAATCTGCAATTGGGTCAGTACATAGGTTTTTATCATGGGTAACAACATACTAAAAAATTGGATCAATCCAATGTGTTGTTTGGCCAAAATTACAAAAATTGTTACGAAATGGATAAAGTTTGTCTGCAGACAAAAATCAATAATTTATCTATAAGACAAACATCTTATGGTGTTTGTCGTGTAGACAAACACTAAGATGGTCAGATCTGAAATTTTGGGAAGAGTGCTCCAAAATAGTATTATACTATTTTCAAGGCTCTCAGTTATTGTTTTTTTATCTCAGTCTGACTTAAATTTTTTTATTTGTCTTTCTTTTATGAATTGTAATTAATCAATCGCATGTATAAATTGTTGTTTATCTCAAAATCGGTCCAGATTTCATATTTAAACCTCCTTTTCAAAGCTAAAGGCGTAGAACGAGTTTAAACCATTTTTTTCAACTTACTTTATCAGTCAATTTTATAAAATCCCACTTTTATCAGTCTTAATTAGTTTATGAAAGAATCAACAAGCATTTGTACCCAGTTTAATCTTAGGATAACATAGATGCGACTTAGGTGGATACCCTGATTTCCTTTTTGTTTGTAATTTTTGTTTGAGGAAAATATTTTCATAAATAAAAATTGAAAATACTCAAACAAACACTAAAGCGCTCTTCATAATCTACCTCCATAATTGTTATTTTTCACGTATGCACTTTCATCATCCATTATCACGAGTGTGAAATTACCCCATTTAACCTGAAAATACTGCTTAGTGAGTAGGGAGTTGGCTCTTATTTTCATTCTCCTTGGCCAAATACCAACTGAGGTATATCGAGTGACGAGAACACTGAAGTACTTAGAACGTATATCAAATGGTCCTTAGACGTACTCGCCCTTGAGGTATATAAGAAGACCTAGCCAAATAGGAGGCTGCCTAAACCTTACCCGTCAAGCCACGTTTGCATATAGGACGCGCCAGCTTAGTACAAATGAATTTCTGAATGTTTTCTTAACCGTCAGTCATGAGATTAGTGAACAAAATGCCATATCATACACACCAACTCTTGGTTTGGCAAGTACGGAGATTGTTCAACCCCTTCCTATAGAAATTCCTCACTAACAACCATTAGTGAGTATTTCCCTGTCAATATTTCCATGAAAAACAACTCTAAAAGGAGAGAACGTCCCGATTTTCAAAATGTTTTCCAAAAATAAGTCATTTTCCAAAACAAGTTTTTCAAAAATAATTTTCAAAATCAGAAGGTTAAAAGGGCACCCCGGGAATGCATATTCCTACCCTAAACCTATCCACGGGGCTCTTAAGTTGTTGCTGTCAGTCTATTTTTGCCTAAATACCAAAAAGTTGTTTTTAATTTTTTTTTCTTATTAAGTCATAGTTTTTCGAGAATTACACAACCCGTGGCAAAATATTCATTTCCCAGTTAATCCCCAACTTTTTTCTCCCCATTCTTCACCACACTCAGATTATCTACTACTAACACTAGCCGACTGGGCTGGAAGAGATTAAATCAGACAATTCACAAGATCAGAGTCACCACCGATCATGCCTCTTCCTCGCAACACTGAGCTACCGATCGATCAAACTAGGGTTAACAATACTAAGGATTATTGCAACGAAGCCTCTCTTACAGTGAATCCGGCGCCTAGTCCGGTTCTCCTACAAATTGAGGGTGGCACCTTAACCATCTAATCCAAGATCTGACCCATTATATGGCTATCATGAAGAATCACCAAGTGGCCACCCAAGCCTAGCTTGACGCTTTAATCACTGCCAGGACACATACTGAACCAAACCAACCAAATTTGAATCCAAACCCAACAAAAGATAACCAAACCCGAGGCTCAGTAGCTCCACTTAATATTCTCCAACATATTCCTTCAGTTCATGCCTGCATTAACCCCCCCACCTCATGTAGTCCCTGCCAACATTGATGTACCACTATTACAAAATCCCGAAACCGTCCGGTTGAACCCCAAGCATAACTAACTCTTTTAATACCATAATCCTCAAGCCATCCCGATGGAGATCTAAACAAAGGCAAATACCACGAGACTGCAATAGCTCGAACCAAAGAGAATGAGGCCATTACCACCCTTAAAGACCAAATGGAAGCCTTAAACCAAAGGGTCGCCGAAAAAGTTAAAAATATCGTCGATACCCAAGACCTGTCTCTCTACCCAAATGCTCGTTTACCGATTGGTTTTAAACTACCCCATATTAAGAAGTTCTCTAGTAGCACTCCACGTCACTTGCACCTCAGAGCTTATGTTCGAATTATGCAGTTACAAGAATTGAAAGAGGATCATATGTCCCTAAGTTTCAACCAGACTCTCACTAGACCAACTCACAATTAGTTTTTGAGTTTAGAGAAGCGTAGGATAGCCGACTGAAAAAGTATAATAAAGTAGTTCATAGAACATTATAAGTCCAATGATGAGCTAAAAGTTACCTATAAATATCTCGAGATGAAAATACAGAGGAAAAATGAGCATGTCAACAACTTCATCACTGATTGGAGGGAATTAGCATCTAAACTGGTCAACAGCATCCCTGAGGAAGAGCAGTTAGGGATAATTGTCAAGAATTTCAAGCCCGAGATCCAAAGCGGCATGGGTCACCAATATTTCAACCGATACAAGACCTTGATGCACGTGGCTAATGAGACCGAGGAGGAACTTACCCAAGCTGCCGAGGCTAAGAAATCATTTTCTCAATACGAGAGGATCACCCCAGCCATCAATCAATCTGGTCTTACCAAAGCTTGAGTCCTCGTCGGCAAACCAACTTCCATATCCACAAGAACAAAGGCCGAAAAAAAGGAACAGTAGAAAGAAGCACTATCCCTTTTCATGCCTATTGACTTTCATGAGTCAAACTTTATCCATGCTACAAGCTGAGGGTATTCTACAACTACTAGGTCCTTGTACACCCTCAACCCAGCTCCCCTTGGCTGGAATGCCAATGAATGCTACACTTACTACTAAGGATTCAGATATAACACTGAGAATTGTTGCACCCTGAAGCATGCTATCCAAGACTTGATTGATTCTGGGAAGATTATGCCCTGTTGATGCACCAAATATTAAATGAAAGAAGCCCCAAGCAGAGGCAAATATCATTGATCCAATTTACTTGAAACATCTTAGATATAGGGGCAATTGAGAAAGAAATTGAGCGAGTTTGTAAGGATTAAGGGTAGAATGAGGAATTTCTTACCAATGTACCCATTCATTTCATTAATAAAATCAATTCATTTCCTTTGAATATCTTTAATTCATGATTGCCTCTACTTAAAATCAATCATATTCCTGAAAAGACACGGGCGACGAATCTAAAGCAAAGAGCTTGGAGTTACATTAAACACGCTAAGGTTGCCAAGAGTACATACAGTGAGGAGGTCGATGGTACATACATTAAGGGTGCCGAGGAAGCATGCGCTGAGGGTTTCGACAAGAAGACTCGAATAGCTCCTTGAAGACTAGCCTCTCCATCAGCATTCATACGCATTGAAGGTGCTGAGGGTATATGCACAGAGGGCATCAATGGGAAGACCCAAACAACTCTTCATAAACTAGCCTCTCCCTTCATTATTCACACTGAGGGTGCCATACCCACACTATCAAGACCCAGTGGTTGTCCTATCAGTAGAATCAAGCCAACGAAATCAAGTTGTTATCAACTAAAAGCCCCCTTGCCTCTCCTAAGATTCAAGCTAGTCTCGGGTAATCCACACCCTCTCATAAAAAATGCATAACATCGATAATCCTCCTAAGACTGGGGGCATGATCAAAAGCAGCAACCGCATGTGAGAATCCGCAAATGCGACCCCCGGGTCTGGTCCCAGTTGTTGGGCGTCTGAAACGTCAGAACGGATTCCGTCGTTCCTTTTGCTGGAGTATCTTAGTTGATGGTTCACATCAGCTGTTCCTATGTTTTATTTCTAGATGCAAGAGGGTTCGTTCAGAATCGCCAGTACGTTTTACGAGAAAACAGACAAAAAAGGTTATGTAAGAGGAAAGGCTACAGTTAATCCTTTCTTTACACGTTTGTTTACGAAACCAGGATTCTAAAGGGTTCGAAAACTATGTTACGGTTTGGGAAGGTGTTAAGCACCCATTCCGCCCTTTCGATCTCTAGTGGTCTCTTATATGTTTATTCTATGTTGAAAAACTTGGATGCTTTTACTGACAGTCTACTACTTTCTAAGTGAAAACCCTTATTTTGGGAAAACGGGGAAAGGGATGAAAACCTCTATGTTCCGAGATCTAATGTTTTAGTTTTGAGAGATGCAAATACAAGTGTCAAGAGTTGTTCTTACTTTAGAGGGAGTTTTACTGTGTTATTTCTCAGATAACGACGATTTTTCTTGGGTTTGGATTTATTTGGGAAAAAGTGTTGGATCTTGTATCAGAACTAATTCAATATGGAATTGGAACTCTTGAGGGGAGTTCTACCAGGCATATCACAATCTATGAAACATATAGGATATACTGGGTTTTTAATTCCTAAGTAAGTTTTACCGGTCCGGGTTTTGAAAACAGAATTTTATCCGGATGATAATGTACTTACTCTTCTGGTTTTGCAAATGGTTTTATCAGGGTCTTTTATTTTGAAAACGGTAGACTATTTGTAATTTGGCAATAAGTTTATTCAAATAAAAATGGACAAAACAACAGAAATAAAACAAGTACACATATATTTACTGTCAAATACTAGAAGAGACTTTCTTTACTTTTCCGACGAGAATAATAATAAGAAAGAAAATATAATACGGCAGAGAGATCTCCGGCGATAATGATATTTTCCTTTTTCAGATATTTCTGAGAATTCGATTCCAGAGACAGGACACGTCGAGTGTCGTGAATAGATTCGATAATTCTTCAAAAATTAGACGAGAATCGAGAATGCTTGATGAAAGACTAGAAAATCAGATATAAGCCAATAATTCTTCAATCCCAAGTTGCTGTCCTGAAACCCTTGGGGATGTTGGCCTATTTATATTGCTCGGGGGAGATTGTCGCGCGACATTTCTCCAAAAAGGGCATGTGTCGCCCGACAAAGTGTCCAATGTCGCGCGACAAACGGCTGAAGTGATGTTTCTGACAGACTGATTTGTCAGAGAGTGAATGGTCGGGGTCAGAGGGTTTTGTCGTGTGACAAAAGAGCGATTGTCGCGCGACATATTAGTGATTGTCGCGTGACATACTGATATGTCGTGCGACAATCCCACTAAAAAAATATGTTTGTTGGCCAACAAACCCTTACGGGATAGTTTCGGGTGGGTCCCGGACTCCAAAAATAGTAGTTATCGAAGGTCGTTAGGGTTCTTGCGGGGTCATGGATCGGGTGTCTACAGCGCACGAGCTTCGAATGGCCCAAGAATCAGGAAGCAGAGAGCAATTTGTCAAGACATAAGTGTAACGCAGAATCAGTAGAATCCCTAGACAGAAGCACGCCATTTCTCTTGTGACAGATATCACCTTGCACTCACTCACTAATTGACCAGAAATCAATATTTGCCTTTTCAGTGTTGTTATATTTTCAAAAAATTGTCAGTCTTACGTGCATATACTTGCATTTAGATAATTTTGAGTAACATAACATACTTTTTGAATGAGGAAACTCAAGATTCACGACCTTTTCAAAATTATGTTTTCAAAACGATGGTGTAATAATTTGAGAGGTATGCGAATACTCAAAATTTAGGTAAGCATGGTACGAGCATTTGCATAATGCATACACATAAGCACTAAGCTCCATGACCTGCCAATCAGGCTTCACCACCCCCATCTCGGTGCGTACCTCGATGATTAGTCACACCACCATCACAATGCCAATCAACACACTCTCAATCATCACGATAATATCATGACCCTCCCTAGGGAGGTGAATCACTTCACAAGCCCTCCTGGAGGGAAAAATCACATCACAAATCCTCCTCGAGAGTCGAATCACTTCACAAGCCGTCCCAAGGGGTAAATCGCAGCACAAATCCTCCCCGATAGTTGAATCACTTCATAAGCCCTTCTAGAGCGACGAATCACTTCATAAGCCCGCCCAGAGAGGAAAATCACATCATAAACCCTCCTTGATAGTCGAATCACTTCACAAGCTCTTTTTATAGGCCATAATCTAAGCACTTTCTATAGGCACAAATCCGAAACCCTTTATACAGGAAAATTCGAAGCTCTTCCTAAAGGCAAATATGAAGCCCTTTTCTACAGGCACAAACTAAAGCCCTTTTCAAAAGCAAACTCAGGCCCTCTTTACAACCAAAAAAGCCTCCTTTGAAGAGATATAAGAGAAAGTTAAAGAGAGGAAGATTGGAATGACAAAATCTTACAACTGATATGCGGGAAACAAACCCCATAAAAAGGAATTTTGGCCTAGCTTCTTCTCTTCCAAGAAGTCTTCAAGATACGCTCCCAAAGGTTCTCAAACTGAAAATCACAAACACAACACGACGATGTCAACTGCAAACTTCCAAAGCAAATATTCTCAAAATGCAAGGATAATGATACTCAAAAAACCTGACAAAGTGAGGAGGAACAAAATGGGTACAAGAAAAAATTGAAAGAGTATAAAAGAGGATAAATCTCATAGTGTCAAAAGAAAAGAATATTGAAAACAAAATAGAAAAGGCAAAAGATGGCAGCGAGAGCCACACCAAGAGTGACAACTAGGCCAAAAGGCCCAGGGCTACGTCTTGGGTGATGAATGATGCTGACCATATAAAAGAAAAAAAATAAGCTGCATAAAAAAAAGTTTTCAAAAAATTAAGGAGGAATAAGGGCATTAAAAAATAGAAAACGATGCAAGCATACAAAAAATTCTCCTCTCACGAAGTCAGAGAATAATAAGCAGAATTATACCTTGGTGATACGAGAAAAATGCCATGGAAGCAAAGCAAGAGGCAGAGTCAAAAAATCATGCATGAGGTTTGAGAATTGAGAAAACATAACTCGGTCCTTTCTCAAGAAAAAAGAAACCAACCAAAAGTTCTTGTTTTTCCAAAAAAAAAGAGATCACACCAATTTTCTCTTGCTTTCTTTCTATGTCCTCTCAGAAACTCTCACCCCCTAGTCTTTATCCTAGCCAGTAGGAATTCTCATTTCCCCAGCAACCCATCAATCATATGTCCCCACAGACATTCACCATCTCACACACTTCGTTAAAGCAAGGGGCTCACCCTTCTACGTGGTCCACACATTTCGCTAAAGCAGGAGGCTCACCCCTCTACGCAGTTTAACTATAACAAAAGAATGAAAATCGTTGACGGAACCATCCCTGCCACTTTGAGTACATCAGTTCAATAAAAGAATAAGAATCATTTACGGAACCATCCCTGCCAGTGGGAGTTATCGGTTAAACAAAAGAATGGGAATCGTTGATGGAAACATCCCTGCTAGTGAGAGTACATCAGTTCAACAAAAGAATCAGAATTGTTAACAACACCATCCGCGCCTGTGGAAGTACATCAGCTTAACAAATAGCAAATTATAGATAAAACCATCCCTGCCTGTGGGAGTATATTAGCTCAACACAAGAAAATAAGTTATTAACATAACCGTCCCCGCCAGTGTGAGTACATCAGCTTAACAAATAGTAAATCGTTGGGGTGGGAGAACACTTAGCTCAACACCGAATCAATATTGTTAATGAAACAGTCGTTGCCTGTGAGAGTATATTAGTTTAAAAAATAGCAAATCGTTAACAGAACCGTCCATGCCTGTGGAAGTACATTAGCTCAACACTAGAATCGAAATTGTTAACGGAACCGTCCTTACCTGTAAAAGTACATCAATTTAACATAACAGAAAATTATTAACAGAATTGTCTCTGCTTGTGGGAGTACATCAACTCAACACTAAATCAGAATTTGTAACGGAACCGTCCCTACTTGTGGGATTGTATCAGCTTAATAAATAGCAAATTGTTGACAGAACCGCCCCTGCCTGTGGGAGTACATCAGCTCAACACAAGAATTAGAATTGTTAATAGAATCGTCCCTGTTTGTGGGAGTAAATCAATTTAACAAATAGTAAATCGTTGACAGAACCGTCCCTATCTGTGAGAGGACACGCATCTCGACACCGACTTGGTATTATTAATGGAACTGTCCCTGCCTGTGGGAGTACATCAGTTGAACAAAATAGTAAATCGTTGACCGAACCGTCCCTGTCTGTGGGAGTACGTCAGCTCAACACCGAATTAGAATTGTTAACAAAATTGTCCCTGCCGGTGGGAGTACATCAGCTCAACGCCAAAATAAGTATTGGTAATGAAATCGTCCCTACAAGTGAGAATATATCAGCTTAACAAATAGAAAATCATTAACATAACTGTCCCTGCCTGTTGTGATAAATTTTAATACTCGCAAGCGCACGAATCAATTTATAATATAGCGTATAAGCAAGGTCGATCCCACAGAGACTCAAACAGTATGTTTAAATTTTATCTTATTAAATTTTCACTAATTCCTAATCTAGCCAAGAATAATTGGTGCAAATAAAATAAAATAAAATAAAACAAGTAAACTAAATTAATGGAACTAAATTAAATAATACGGAGCAAGATAATAAAATTAATGAATTAATTGACTAGAGTTTTGGAGTCATATATTTAATATCATCTTCCTTAGTATTCATGCACATAAACTCTACTCTTATCTCGCACTAATTTGGTCTCTCGACTCTATTAGATGCGGAAAATAAAATCATTCAAGTCCAATTAATTTATAAAATCCAATTGTAATTCTTCCACAGCCAAACTAATATATAAAATCAAAACACTCACTATATCCGTCAAAACACACCCTATATCCGCTCTTAACAAATCATAAGGTGAATCCAACAAAAAATAATGAGAATCCAACTTTATTTTTTTATCAATTAAAACAGGCATCCAATAGGAAGAATTGTATTTAATATTAAAGCATTAAATTGGTAGAGTCAATTGGCATGAATACGTGCAAGGGAATCAATTAAATATACTCATCCTAACCCTAGCACAAATTTACGCTATCATAATAAAAATTAAATAATAAATAAGATTGAAAGAAAACTTACTTGACATTAAATTAACCAATAAAATAAATCTTCAATCTCCAAATCTTGAATAAAGTAAAAAGGAACAAGAGAAAATTAAAGAAAAGAGGGAAGAGAGGGCCACGGCAGTGGCTCACGGCAGTGCTGCTGTTGTTGGCTATCATCTCCATTTATAATTTGGAAAATCCTCATTTAATTAGGATTAGGTTTATTTATGGGCTTAGGCTTAGTTTATGGATCTTTGGGCTTAAATAAATTAGGCTTGGTCCAATTCTTTGACAAGTGGGTTGACATTTGGTGGCTGAGCTTTTAATGGCTGGTGAGTGTGGGCTTGGGCCTATTAATTTGAATACACTTGAATTTTCGCCCATTTACGCTGCTGCTCTTGCATTGCAATTTCAGGCCTCGAGATGGCTGAATTAGAAAAAGTGTTGAACTGTAAAGTTGTAGCTCTCAAAATTCTCTTCAATTTAGGCTCAAGAATCACATTATTTGGAGTTCCGAATAAAAAGATATGCTTCTGAAAGTATTGAGCACTTTAAGTGTCTTCACAAGATTTAATTTCTCTATTTTTTCTATCTTCTTCAAATCTTTTCTATCACCTGGAAAGCATTAAAAATATAAATATTAGTAACATTTTATGCTCTTCAAATTACAAATTAACATAATATATTATACCAATTCTTTGGCATATCACTGCCTATGGGAGTATATCAGCTCAACATCATAATCAGAACTGTTAACAGAATTGTCCCTGCCTATGGGAGTATATCAACTTAACAAATAGAAAATCATTGAAAAAACTTCTCTACCTATGGGAGTACATCAGCTAAACACCAGAATCAGTATTGTTAACGGAATTGTCCCTGTTTGTGGGAGTACATCAGTTTAACAAATTACAAATCATTGAGGGAACCATCCCTGCCTATGGGAATACATCAGTTCAACTCAAAAATGCTCATTTTTGATAGAACCGTCCCTGCCGGTGGGAGTATAGCATATCAAAATCACAGCAAAGCATAGGACGTGTCCCGAACAGTCTCGAAATCACCCATCCATCCACAGCGGAGATAAACAACATAGCATGACATCATTTGCATAGCATTGCTTTTTAAAATATCACTTATGATTCGTGTGAGCTTCACAAAATGATTCATTAATTCACGTTATTGATTTATTTTTTTGCTTTTCAAAGAATCTAAGCCGAGAGGGTCTGTGAACACTTCATTTAACGACGCTCACAAGAATTTTGATCTCTAAAAAAATGAGCACGCATGCATGCGCGACCATCCAAAGATGCACACATACCCTTGTGAGAATCCGCAAATGCGACCCCCGGGTCTCGTCCCCGTTCGTTGGGCGTCTGAAGCGTCGGAAGGGGTTCCGTCGCTCCATTTGCTTGGAGTTGTTTGATGATTCATATCATGTGTCCCTACGTCTATTCTAGATGCAAAGGGGTTTGTTTCAGAGTCGCCAGTACGTTTTACGAGAAAACGGACAAAAAGGTTGTGTAAGAGAAGAGGCTACAGATAAGCCTTTCTTTACACGTTTGTCTACGAAACCAGGATTCTATAGGGTTCGGGAACTATATTACGGTTTGGGAAGGTGTTAAGCACCCATTCCGCCCTTTCGGTCTCTAGTGGTCTTATATGTTTATTCTATGTTGAAAAACTTGGATGCTTTTACTGACAGTCTACTACTTTTTAAATGAAAACCCTAATTTTTGGGGAAAACGGGGAAAAGGGATAAAAACCTTTGTATTCCGAGATCTGATTTTTTGTTTATTGAAAGATGTAAATACAAATGACAAAACCTTTTATTTTGAAAGAGTATCCCGTATTATTTCCTCAGATAATGACGGCTTTCTCGATTTGTGATTATTTTTGTAAAAGTTCGGATCTATGTCGGGACTGATTTAATATGGAACTAGAACTCTTTGGGGAGAGTTATCAATCACGTCGCAGTCTATAGAGAAGACAGGATATGTTGATTCTAATTCCTAGGTAAGTCGTATCAGTCCGGGTTTTGAAAACAGCATTTTATCCGGACGATAACATACTTACTCTTCTGGTTTTGCAAATGGTTTTATCAGGGTCTTTTGTTTTGAAAACGGTAGACTATTTATAACTTGGCAATAAGTTTATTCAAATAAAACGTGGACAAAACAACAGAAATAAAACAAGTACACAGATAGACCTGTTTTTCGAGTGCGTTAGGAATCTAGCACAACCATGTTGCCACTTCGCTTACCAGGACGGGGATCGACCTGCCCGGTCAGGTCGCGGGGTGCGGGGCAGCGCCCCGTTAGGAAAAAATCGAATTCTAAAAGTTTACAATAAAACTAATATGCGAATATCTTATTTAATTACGAGAAGAAACTTTATTTACCTTCCCGACGAGAATAATAACAAGAAAGAGAATATAATACGGCAGAGAGATCTCCGGCGATAACAATCTTCTCCTTCTTCAGATATTTCCGGGAATTCGATTCCAGAGACGGGACACGTCGAGTGTCGGGAATAGATTCGATAATTCTTCAGAGATAAGATGATAATATAGAATGCTTGATAAAATCAGACTAAAGCTCCAGATTTTCTAGATTCAAGTTGCTGCCTCAAACCCTTGGGGGTGTTGGCCTATTTATACTGCTCGGGAGAGATTGTCGCGCGACATTTCCCCAAAAAAGGCAAGTGTCGCGCGACATATCTGTTTGTCGCGCGACATTCCTGTATGTCGCGCGACAAGCGGCTGAAGTGATGGGTCCTGACACTGTGATGTGTCAGAAAGTGGTTGGTCGGGTGCAGAGAGGGATTGTCGCGCGACATAGTGGGAATGTCGCGCGACATACCAGTGATTGTCGCGCGACAATGTGATATGTCGTGCGACAATCCTTCATAAAAATAGGTTTGTCGCGCAACAAACCCCCCCGGAGTAGTTCCGGGTGCTCGGGTGTGTCCTGGACTCCAAAAATAGTAGTCTCGTAGGTCGTTAGGGTTCTTGCGGGGGTCACGGATCGGGGTGTCTACAACCCTATATAAGTGACACATGTCAAAGAAGGAAGCAGAAAGGACACCCAGACGATAAGTTACGAGAATTACCAAAAACTGCTGAAAACGGAATTGTCAAAACCTTTGAAAACTTGTGTAAGGAGAGTTACCCATTTCTGATCATCTCAAACATTGAGTACTATTAGAAAATTCCATCACAAGAAACATATCCAAAAATCAGCCGGATCAGACGGCTAGATCTCCGAAAATTCAAAAAACCAGTAGTTCGGTAATCAAAACAGAACCTTCCTGAAGTCTTCTTGAGCTCAAATTTGGTCAGTAAATAGTTTTATTTTGGGGATTAATATGCTAAAAAAATAAGATTGATCCAATAAGCCATTTGACGAAAATTACAAAAATTGGTTGCAGACAAACACCCTATAACACACCATGTATTTGTTGTGTACACAGACATTCCTAGATGTTTGTCTACACGACACACCGTGTGTTTTTCGTGTAAACAAACACTGTAGTGTTTGTCCACAGACAAATATTTTCCAAGCTGAATTTTGCCGATTCTTGTGTGTCGATAGTTCTTGACTCCTGGTCATCCTAAACATTTTTGAGATGGTACATAATATTGTGGGTAGTAACATACTCAAAAATCAACCGAATTCGACGGCTGGATCCCCGGGAATTCAAAAAACCAGAAGTTCATCTCGAGAAATCAAACAGAGGCGTTCCTGATGTCCAAAAAATCTAAAATTTGGTGAGTAGGTAGGTTTTATCATGAGTACGAACATAATAAAAAAATTGGATATAGTTTGTTCGCAGACAAAAATCAATAGTTTATCTATAAGACAAACACCATAAGGTGTTTGTCTACACAAAAAATAGTGTGTGTCGTGTAGACAAACACTTCCTGGTGCAACCTATTTAATTCTATACATATATAAATATAGCTGCACAGCCCTCATTTAAGGCTTCAGTCAACTCTGGGATTTTGGGAATAGTGCTCGAACATAGTATTATACTATTTTCAAGGCTCTCAGGTATTTTTTATCTTAGTCTGGCTTTAATTTTTTTATCTATCTTTATTTTATCAGTTAGATCAATCGCATGTAGAAATTGCTGTTTATCTCAAAATCAATCCAGATTTCGTATTTAAATCCCGTTTTCAAAACCAAAGGCGTAGAGTGAGCTGAAGCTATTTTTTTCAACTTATTTTATTAGTCAATTTTATAAAATCCCGATTTTATTAGTCTCGGTTTACAAAGGAATCAACAAGTGTTTGTACTAGGTTTAGTTTATAAATTGCAGTGCTTACCAAAATATCTAATATAAAAGTATTAAATTCGTCACTGCTGGTTTAAATTATTAAACTGTGGTACACTATTGACAACCGAATCTTGAGTATTGGCGAAAATCCGATTTCAAATCGAATTAGCTTTTGAAAAACCTTAAACTTTACCAAAAGCACCTGTTTTGCTATATATTATTATTAAAATTATCTTCCAAATCACACACACACACACTGATTTCTAAAATCGAAGGGCAAAATACGAAGCACATGGTTCAACTATAATTCCACACATATCCTACTTAGAGACTCAAAGGGCGAATTGGGTACCTAACACCTTCCTGATTCGTTAATTAATTCTCGAACCTTTGAATTAACTGGTTTCATAATAATTGTGTTTAGGAAATCGCTTAATTCATAAATATTTTTCTTTTACATAGACTTTTGTTTGTTTAGTAAAACAAACTGGCGACTATTATTTTCCTTTGCAAACCGTCATCTTTTCTCTACTAAAAAAATGTCTTTTTTTCAAATTAATCGAGAAGCTGGGGGAATCACCTCCCAACAGGGATCCAGCATCAAAAACGCGGGTTTTCATAACGACATGATAACTTCTACTGTTTTTAAGGATAAAAACATGAGAGTAAGTCTTGCTTTTTTGTTTACCATTTTTTAGTTTCTTTAATAATGTTATTTGGACTCTAATCGTGAAAAAGACACAATTTTATATGTACACCATCCACCCAAATAAGTTAAAAACTATTATATTCGTCTATACAAGTTTTAAAACTACGCATATAAATACAACAATACTCATGAATCATCAACTCAAAACAAAATTCCTCTCTCTCTCTAAAATTTCAAATATCAAGAGAGAGAAAACAAAATAATTGGATAAGTTTTTGTCTGTCTCTCTTTAATTATTTTCCACATTTCAGCCCATATGAAATAACAAGTCAAAATTAGGAGAAAGTATCAAAGTCTTACTTTTCTTACTCAGACGTTCTCTTAAATTCTAGAGTTGCATGTTTTCCAATAAATCATGTGTGTTACTTTTGATTCTATCTCACTTAATAATATGGCAAATAATTAGGGCAATTTCGAGGATAAAGTAACTTCAATTATTAAATCAGGATCAAAACATTTATTTAATTAATCCTTAAATTAATTTCGACTATTTTTTCTTTCCCAAAACAAAGAATTAGAAGGTAATAAAAGTTCAAACTTTTATAATAGTAGGTATTTATAAAGACTTCACACTTCTGGATTTTTTAATAAGATGTCACAAATTCGATTCTATCCTATCAACTTCTTGTTGTTAGTGGCAGGAGTCAAGGAGAGCCTATTGTGTATGCAATGGTCTACTTCCCCTCTCTTGATTTAAGTAGATTAGATTTATCGCTTGTATAAAAAAAAAAAAAAAAGTTCGAAAAGATTGTGATATAGAAAAAATGTGTAATAATCGTGAGAAAACAAGAGAAAGATTTACCAGAAAATCCATTTTGTTTTCGGTGTCACAAATTGATTTTTAATTTTTTCTTTCTTTTTCAAAATCCTCTAGTTTGCGCACTTTTACAGGACGAAAAGAGGCCAGGGTTTGCGGGATTTTGGAGAATCTCGAATCTGACCTAATCTGGGGTGGGTTTTATATGGGAAAATCTGAACCTGACCCACTTGTTAGTATACATGGACCAAAACTCATCCGATATTGTGTAATTATAAAATATTATATGGGTATTAAAGGGGAAAACCACTATATTCAACATGAGTCAAATAAGTTTTTTTTACTTAAATCTAAATCCGAGATGTTGTGGGTTTTAATTGTTTCCAAAAAGTAACAAATTTTAAAAAATTTCTACGTAACGGCATATAAATACAACAATACTCATGAATCATCAACTCGAAACAAAATTTCCTCTCTCTAAAATTTCAAATATCAAGAGAGAGAAAACTAAATAAATGGATAAGTTTTTGTCTGTCTCTCTTTAATTATTTTCCACTTTTCAGCCCATGAAATAACAAGTCAAAATCAGGAGAAAGTACCAAAGTCTTCCTTCTCTTACTCCCTCGTGATTTCTAGTTCCCTCTTATTAACCAATAAAATCATGTTACTTGTGATTAAATCTCACTTAATAATTTGTCAAATAATTAGGGCAATTTCGAGAAGCTAAGTAACTTCAATTATTAACTCAACAATTATTAACTCAAGTTCAAAACTTTTTCTTTAATTAATACTTAAATTTTGACTCTTTCTTTTTTTTTTTCCAAATAGAGTACTAGAAGGTAGTAGTAGTTCAAATTTTTATATTAGTCAGTAACGGCCTATAAATACAACCAAACTCATGAATCATCAACTCAAAATAAAACTTCTCCTCTCTGTCTCTCTAAAATTTCAAATATCTAGAGAGAAAATTAAAGCAATGGGACAACAACAGCAGCAGAAGCAGCTACGCATATTCTTCTTCCCCATGATGGCTCACGGCCACATGATTCCGACCCTCGACATGGCCAAACTCTTCTCCTCCACCGCCGCAGTAAAATCCACCATCATCACCACCCCCCTCAACGCCCCCACTTTCGCCCCCTCCATTCGCTCCTCCCAACTTGACCTCCAGATCTTGGATTTCCCCTCAGCAGCCGCTGGCCTACCAGAGGGAACCGAGAACATGGACCAGTGCACGTCGGACGAGATGCTCGTTACATTCTTCAAGGCAACCACTCTTCTTCAAGAGCCGCTAGAGAGGCTGATGGGAGAGTTGAGGCCAGATTGTCTTGTCGCAGACATGTTCTTCCCGTGGGCCACGCAAGCAGCCTCTAGATTTGGGATCCCGAGGCTAGTGTTCCATGGGACGAGCTTCTTCGCACTTTGCGCCACCGCAATTATGAAGATGTACAAGCCGTTTAAGGATGTTGAATCGGATTCTGAGCCTTTCGTTTTGCCCAATTTTCCTCATGAGATTAAGCTTCTTCGAACTCAGGTAATGAAGCACATGTCAGATATACACTCTTGTATTCATGCGCGCACACATCTCTAAATTAGACAAATAATAATATATGTATCGACTTAAATAAACAAATTAATAGAACAAATGATGCGCACAAAGTGCCTTTGCCAGTCCGTGGTCTCTGCCTAAAACATTGACCAAATGGATTTTGACTTATCAATAGCCATGTTAATTTGATCAATTTTACTTACTAGGCTTATTATTTTTTATACTATTTATGTGCCTACTACTAAATTTATATAACAAAGGGTAATAGATCTTGAATCTTGAAAATGACTAAGGAACAAAATAAAATAATTGTGTGGTTCAATTCAGAACTGAGATTGAAGATTCTTTTTTAAAAGGTTAAAGCATTTGGCACAAGTTAGGTTGGTTGGTTTTATATATATATATATGCTTAATGTTTTATTGAGTACAAGTAAGGATACCGTGGGTTTCCTGATTAATTTTAATGGCTGTAAATACAGGTTTCTCGATATGAACGAGAAGAAATTGACAATGACTATACAAAGTTGTCGAATCAAATAAAAGATTCTGATTTAGAAAGCTATGGAGTAATCGTGAACAGCTTCTTCGAGCTTGAACCAGATTATGCTAATCACTATAGAAGTGTTTTGAAGAGGAAGGCCTGGCACATAGGACCCCTTTCATTGTGTAATAGAGAGATTGAAAATAAAGTGGTGAGAGGAAAGAAAGCCGCCATTGATGAACACGAGTGCTTGAAATGGCTTGATTCCCAAAAACCCAATTCAGTTATCTATGTTTGTTTCGGAAGCGTGGCCAACATTTCTGCTGCTCAAGTATACCAAGTTGCAATGGGCCTCGAAGCTTCTGATCAGCCATTCGTCTGGGTGGTGAGGAAAAGCAAAAATGAAGACAAAAATGAAATGTGGTTACCAGACGGATTTAAAGAGAGAACGAAAGGGAGGGGTCTAATTATAAGAGGATGGGCTCCACAATTATTGATACTTGATCATGAAGCAGTGGGCGGTTTTATGACACACTGTGGGTGGAATTCGATACTGGAAGGAGTGTGTGCTGGGGTGCCAATGGTGACCTGGCCCATGTTTGCGGAGCAATTTTACAATGAGAAATTAGTGACAGAGGTTTTGAGAATCGGGGTTAGTGTTGGGGCGAAAGAATGGAGTAGTGTGTCATTCCAGGGGATCAGGCCGGAAGTGCTGGAAAAGGCGGTAAAGACAATAATGGTGGAGGAAGAAGGTGAGGAAATGAGGAGAAGAGCAAAGGAGTTGAAAGAGAAGGCAAAGAAGGCTATTGAAGAAGGAGGATCTTCTTATAACGATTTGAGTGCTTTAATTGAAGAATTGAGTTCCTTAGATATGCATCCAAGAGAATTGAAGTAGATAACGATGGATATAGCTTATGTGGTTCTTTTATTTGGTTTGTATATATTTGTTTATTCATGATGATGTTTGTTGTAATATTTGAATTGTAATAGCCGGCCTTGTTCATATATGATATATATATCTATTAATAAATTGCAACGAAATTTTTTTACCTTTTCAACTCGTCGCTCCTATTTGTCTTAAGAGTGATTACGAAATTCTGGTAATTTGATTCATCATTTGATCAATTCTTTTTCAATTAATTATAGAAAGTATAATAACATTATAGAAAGTAACATATAATAGCAAGGTAAATGAGATTGAATTGATTTTCACTTTAACAATAAAGCAAAGTTTTTTCATAAGTCCTAGCTACTTGAGGCTTAGTAACAGAAAAGAGCTATACAAGCATTATAAATAGAGGAACAATTCTAGCAAAACATGAAACAACAATCTAACAAAAAAAAAAGTTACTAACACTTTCATCACCCTTTAAAGGCAAAAAAAAAAAAAATACACTGTGCCAATATTAAACATATAATTTTCCCAAAGCCAAAGCGTATTGGCCATTTTATCGGGGAATTAGCAAAAAAAATCTTGAAATTTGGGGGTACATGCAACTTAAACCTTAAAGTATAAAATGTTGCAATATTAACCCTAAAGTACAATTAGTAATGCAATGTAGCCCTTCCGTCCATCACAGTTAGAGAACACCAAGCGGAGGATGACGTGGCTACTAACTAGGCGTCGACATGGCTAGGGAATTAGCAAAAAAAACCCTGAAGTTTGCGGTTACATGCAATTTAAACCTTAAAGTATAAAATGTTTCAATGTTAACCCTAAAGTACACTTCTATCTCTAGTTACAACACCAATTCATAGCTTCCTGCAATGCGATTCTTGCAACTTTGCAAGAAACGACTCCATCATTGTTAAGCTTATAGCGTTGTTTTTTTAAAATTTTTGCAACATCGCATGAAACGGCTCCATCTGGATAGCATTTGGATCAATTCAATTTTGACATCATTGAATATGGTTCACAAGATCTGAAGAGCATAGAGCTTTTTAGTTAACTTCAACATTCGAGTTCCTTTCTTTTTAAGTTCACACATACATGCTTTGATTCCTTTTTCTTATCTCGCTATTTATATGTTTTTCACGATATTCTATTTAGTCCATTTTATTGTAGTCGTTATTCCATTTTCACAATAAATCTTAAGTTCATCGGTGAATTGTTTATCCTTGCCAATATCACCCAAAACTTACAGTTGAAACAAAACGAGAAATTGTAAGTCATTTATGTTAAGGCGTTCAACTATGATACTTGGTCCAAAATAAATCGAAAGTACACCACAAAGACTCTTAACCACCGACTATTATTGATTAATTTTTCTGTCTGAGGTAAATTTGGGCAATACATTTTCTAAGCTATTTGATTAATATAGCTAAGGGATTTGGTACAACAAAATAGAAAATTTGAAGACAATTGTGTCCTGGTCGAGGGCTAACATTGTAACATTTTATACTTTAAGGTTTAAATTGCATGTAACCGCAAATTTCAGGTTTTGTTTTTTGCTAATTCCTTAGCCACGTCGATGCCTAGTCAGTAGCTGCGTCATCCTCCGTTTGGTGTTTTCTAACTGTAATGGACGGAAGGGCCACATTGCATTACTAATTGTACTTAAGGGTTAACATTGCAACATTTTATACTTTAAGGTTTAAGTTGCATGTACCCCTAAACTTTAGGATTTTTTTTTGCCAATTCCCCCCATTTTATCCATAGAAAAACAATTCACCCTTACTCACAATAGACTTATTACCAAGTTCTTAGCATCATCTCCAACATTCAATCGGACACATCACTACTACTTAAATCCACCCTAGCCATATTGGGCCCATGCTTTTTAGAATGGGCAATGGCATTTCTTCGGGCTAAAACCAACATTATTACAACATAACATAGCAATAAAGAACAAAGAAGAACAATAATAATAAATTACATCTATACAAAACAAAAAATGATGGTCAAAACATGGTTTTCTAAGTAGTATAAACATAGACCCTCCTCCTAATGGAACTGGGTACAACAATTTTTGGAGTTTCTTTAAAAGACACTTTGCGGCTAGATTTACGAGCAACCCTTTTGGGGGCAGGTTCATTACCCCACATTTTAACAAAAGAAGCAGCTTTGCCTTTAATTGGAGTATCCTTCTGTTTACCACAGGTTTGAACACTATTGTCGACATGAAGTTCTGCATATTTACCCTTACCATCACCATTGCATTCAGTAATAGCAGTACCCTTACCAACATTATTAATTTTTTCCAAAGATGCAAATCCAAATGCCCCAATTCTCACACTAGCACTTTCATGAATATCGCTTTCAACAACACGAGAAGGACCATTGGATGGTCTCACAAACTTCAAAGTAGCCATCACAATAGGGTCCCCCTCTACTTTACTAAAATAACGATTCCACCCAAGCTTTTGCCAATTTTTTTTGGGCATCCGAAGGATGGGATTAGGAAAAAACGCATCAACAAACTATCCGAGCTTTAGCAAGGTTCCTTAACAAAGTCCCAACCTCTCACCAGGCATACCAAACCACCACATATCTACTAACCCAAAGAAATTATTACCGAAACCACGAACATTTTCCACCTATGGACGAAATACAAACCTATCATGTATGTCAATCAAACAACTTAGCCCAATAGCACAACCAACATCCCTCCACCTCCAAATCCTAAGAAGTAGCTCATTATTACTATTTCTAACCAAATGCTGAGGACCTTTCCTAAGACCTTTAACTCTGCCAAACAAAAATGAATTAATAGACAAAGGGAAAATAAGCACCGTCATCATACCTCCCAAAGAATGCTTCAAATTAAAATCCATTTGATCTAAAATGGCAAACAGATTCCCTATAATAAGAAGAGCAATACAGAACTTTGACAATAAACTCAAAACAAGTGCAGTCAATTCACCGAAATGTCTGAAGCCAATCCCCAATTTTTAAACCATCCATTCTTCACCATTTTCACCATACCAAAAGAAAAATTTACCGATCAATTAATAATAAACTTTCCCGTAACCTCACCATCTACACCATGCTAGCCATCACAATATTTATACCATTATTTAAATTATCAATCATCAATAATTCATCCTCTGAAGGAAGACAACACAAACGAATACTGCCAAATGGACTAAATCTTAGCAATTCACAAATATCTTCCAACGTAATAGAAAATTTACCCCATATAGTAAAGAATGTATGAGTTTGAACACACTATCGGGACAACAAATTATCCATATCACTGGTTCTCTTAAGCGCAATCGAACCACGTAAGGCTAAAGCACAATGGTATACACCTGCACTATTCAATCTTATTTGATAATCAAATGAATTCATAAAATGATTAACCCACAAATCCCAATTATTTAAGGGCATTCACTACATGATCTTATCCCCTCCATAAGAAACAAAGCAGTTCGATACTGACTCTAGGGAAATGGAGGGAGAACCCTACCATTCTTCCCAACTGTACGCTCTTAATAATCCATAACATGAGAAAAACATTCTACTCCCACAATCGAATTAAATAAAGGGGGCAAACTGCACCAGCATCCTACAAAACACCAATGATTAAATATAAGTGGGCCACTAGGATTGTATGGTTAAGTGCACTATCTCACATTTGATTTTTCATTGTGTCAAGATTCTTAGGGTTTCTAGAGCGTCTTCGGTCGATAAGTTGATATGCTAAGAAATTGGTATAATTTATTATGTTAATTTATATTTTAAATAGTGTATATTATTACTAATGTTTTTATTTTCAATGTTTCTCAGGTATTAGAAATAAATTGGAGAGGATTGAGAAAAATAGAGAAATTAAATATTGTGAAGACACTTAAAATGGGTTAATACTTCTAGACGCGTAACTTTTTACTCAAAATTTCAAATATTGCGATTCTTGAGCCTAATTCAAAGATAATTTCGAGAGCTACAACTTTTCAGTTCAGCACTTTTTCAAATTCAACCATCTCAAGGTCTGAAATTACGACGCAAAATGCAGCAACTTAAAATAATGAAAATTCAAAGTGTATTCAAATAAATGGGCCAAGCCCACACTCACTAGCAATAAAAATAAAATGGAAGGCCCAGCCACCAAATTAAATTAGTTGCCCACTTGTCATAGAATTGGATCAAGCCTAATTGATTCAAGCCCATCACCAACCACAAACCTAAGCCCACTAGAAAATATAGTGATGCTTATATATTTAGTTGCAGCCAGCAGCCGTGCTCTCTTTTGATTTTTTATTTTTTTTTCTTTTAGTTTGAAGTTTTGAAAATTTGTTTTAATTTATTTAATTAATGCTAAGTAAATTTTCATTTAATCTTATTTGTTATTTAATTTTATTCATGTTAGCGTAAATTTGTGTTAGGGTTAGGATAAGTATATTTAATTGATTCATTTACATGTATTCATACCAATCGACTTTACTAATTTGATACTTTAATGTAAAATACAGTTTTTCCTATTAGATGCCTGTTTTAATTGACAAAAAAGTAAAGTTGGATTTTCATTATTTTTTGTTGGATTCACCTTTTGATTTGTTAAGAGCAGACATAGTGAGTGTTTTGACCTTATATATTAGTTTGGCTGTGAAAGAATTATAATTAGATTTTATTAATTAATTGAACTTTATTGATTTTATTTTTCGCATCTAATAGAGCCGAGAGACCAAATTAGTGCGAGATAAGAGTAGAGTTTATGTGCATGAATACTTAGGAAGATGATATTAATTTTGACCAAATTAGTGCATGAATACTTAGAGTTTATGTGCATGAATACTTAGTGCGAGATAAGAGTTGACTCCAAAACCCTAGTCAATCAATTCATTAATTTTATTATCTTGCTTAATATTATTTAATTTAGTTCCACTACTTTAGTTTACTTTCTTTGTTTTAGTTTATTTAATTTGCTTTATTTTATTTGTTTATTTACCATAAACTTTTCTTCACTAGATTAGGAGTTTAGTGAAACATTAACAAGATAATTATAAAACATATTGTTTGAGTCCTTGTGGGATTGACCTCGGTTACACGCTACACTATAAATTGATTTATGCGCTTGCGAATATAAAATTTATTACAACATAAGCACTGAGACCTCGTGGGGTTAGTCGGATTGGGGCATATATACCCACGGTTATTAAAAAAATGGGGGTGCAAATGCAAATAAAAGCATAAACACAACCACTACAACTACAATCTTCAAGCAGAAAAAACTACTCCATAATACAAAAAGGAAGATTAAAACTTCTCTAAATAATAAATAGAAGCAAAGTAATGAAACAAAGAAAGAGAATCACAAAGAAGGAAGGAAACCCGAACCTTCTCAGGTATTTTTTGTACTTCACTTTGTCCAACAACACAATACTCCGAGTAAAAGAAAGAGAAGCATGAGGATGACAATTGAGTTTCCATCTGAAAACTACACTTCAACCATCCACCACCTAGACATTTATCTTTGCTATATTTTATGAAAATACATATAATAGGCAGTAAAGATACCCGCTAAATATATTATTGCTCTTAAACATTAGACAACAATTAACTTTTACTAGGGATACCCCTAAGTGACAAAAAAATTTATTGTACACAATGGCAGCAATTACATGTCGGTTATATGACAGTTATCTAAAAAAATACTATTTTCCTTTAATTGGAAAAGGGGCAAATGTTTTTACTAGTTAACAAAATAAAAAAAAATTAACAAAGGAAAATACATTCCTTGTACGACATTTTATTAAATGCCCAAAACACATAATGTTTTATTGGTTAACTACTCAATGGTGGGGTGGGTAGGGGTGTGGTGGTTGGGGGGGGGGGGAAATGACTTTTGGCGTTGTTTCGAAAATGTCTACATAGTTTTCAACTATACTCGACATTTGGTATGAAAATCGGAATATCCTTTGTTGGAAATTTATCCGACATTGCTGGTAAACATCAGGAAGCATTTGCGACATTTGTGCAACATTTAATAAATGTCAAAAATTTGACACAACGGTCATATACTAGGTGACATTTATTGAAAACATCGGGAACAACAATATAACTATTACCACATTTATGAATAATTTACAAATCTCAGGAAAAGCATTATGACATAAGTTCTCTAAGAAAATAAGAAAGCACGCACGCAGATGATAATAATCAAGCAAAAAGTGAAATGCCAAACATATATTTTTCAAGATTAACACAAATCTTACAAGAACGATATCAAAATACAACATTTCAAACGATCTAACCACTAGTTAATATATATATATATATCGAGCTATCTAGATATATATACATATACATTAGTCCCTAAAAAGCTACTATATATAAAATAGATATTTCTTCCGTTGAGTGACTAGCAAAATGCATTATCGGAATACCATAATCTCAAAAAACCTGAAAGAAAATGGAAAATAAAACATACATTAAATGGTGGTACAGCTTGTGGAGTGTGAGACTAAAAAGAATCATAATTAAGTACCTCAATAAATAATGCCTTAACAAGTTAAGACCAGAATCTAAGCTGGTTACATAAAGAAAAAACACCTAAAGGCAAAATAAGTGGAGATGGGGAAAATAAAAGGATAATAAAAATGACGTACCTTAACTACAATCCGAGCATATTTCTCCCTTGCATTCTACCCAATGCAATACTGAAATATTGTTTTTCATCTAACCCGAGACCTAATTGAAGCAACAAAAATTGGTTAACTCTCATATTTTAGCCATAATAATGAATTGGGGGAGTACATGATGGGTGGAGGTGGTGTGGGTCAACGCTTACTCTTCAATATAATATATTCAATTCTTTTTCCTTTTTTTTTTTGTTTTTTGGTAAAATGTGAAAAAAATATATTAACAAAAACAATTAAGTACAGCCCTATGCCAATTTCCACCACCATTTACATAAGCATTACAGCTCAAAAAAAAAAAAAAAAAAAAACTAACACAGAGACTTTAACTAAGGTGCTGTTTGTTTAGCCATCTGAAATCTGAAAACTTAAAGTTTTCAGATTTCAGTGGTATAAATATTGTTTGGTTGGCAAAAAAAATAAGTGATGCATCACTTAAATCTGAAAATTTGTGTCAAAAATTTTAAGTGGTAAAATTACCACTTAAATCTGAAATCTGAAAACTCGTCATTGCACAATACCCATTTTAACCTCGTTGAACCTTAAAACCACGCAACTCTTCTCTTCTCGTTCTTCTTTCTTCTTCACGCCGCTGTTGCCGCTGCTACTTCTTCACGCCGCTGCTACTTCTTCTCACCGCTGCTGTCGCTGTTACCTCTGCTACTTTTTCACACTTCTCTCTTCCATATACGCTGGAGGTACACTTCTTTCTCGCCCTTAATTCTTCTTCTTGATTAATTTGGTTGTTTGATTCGTTTTTAGTGCTTTATTTGCTTCTTTTTCCTTGGCTGGATGGGAATTTTCCATATAGAATTTTCTTGGTGATTTCTAGGATGTAGGAATTTCAAAGGAAATTAATAAGAAGAAAGAAAGAGACGTGTGAGGATTAATTGTAACCATCGAATGCCTAACCCATCCGCAGCTCAACCTGTTTTCCAGTCCATTAAACGCCTAATTCAAAACTGCCACAAGTGTCTCCATTTTTCGTCCCTTAATTTGTGATTTATATAGGCAGCAAATGAAGAGATTATCCTATTTGTATAGATTCAAATGGTGAGCTCAGTTTATATATATATATATATATGTATAGATTCAAATGTGCATATGCATGTATCTGTTGTTGCTGAAATATATGCATTGTTTGCAGTTACTTGATTGTAAACACAATTTACTTGGATTTGAATGTATACATAGTTTTTGTTTAAAATATATGCATTCTTTGATGGGTTTTTATGAATTCAAGAAAACCTCTTTTTTTTTTATTTAGAATCATTTGATATAAATAAATTAATAAGGGCAAAATTGTCATATTAAAAAAAATTCAGTTTTCAGATGTATTATATTCAAACAAACAACATTTTTTCAGACACAGTTTTCAGAAGTAAACAAACAGTTTTTTCAGTTTCAGTTTTCAGTTCAGTTTTCAGTTTTCAGATGTTTTATCAAACGCCACTTAAGCACTTTAACATCATATAGTCCCCACTCTCTGCATAAGATCCAATTCTGAAATGTTCTAGGAGCTCTCCAATCCCAGGTAGCCTCCTTAATAGCCTCATCAATTTTTGCCAAAACAAATTGCCCGTCATGCTCGTCTTGATTAAACACTCTCTAGTTTCTTTCTTGCTAAATAAAATAAACCACAGCAGTCAGTGACACACATCTGATTTTGGTCAAAAAGGTATTCCCTTTTATCTCAACAACAGCTTTAGCACTTTCCCCTTCCCAGTCATCAGGGTCTCGACGGAGGGCATTCCGTTTCAGCACTATTTTCCAATTTTTTCGAGTATAGCAGCATTTAAAAAATAAATGATTCACATATTTTGAATCAGTATTACATAGAACACAGTTGTCATCAACATTGCACCCCCAATCTTTAAGCCGTACTTTAGTAAGTAATTTTCGTTTAAATAACATCCATAGAATGAATGCCATCCTAGGAACATGCCCCGTAAACCACACAACCGAGTACCAATTGATCCGCTCACCCCTATTTCTGATAACCTCATTAGCATAAGCACTAGTATATTTTTTGGAAGGACTAAGAGCCCATTCAATCATATCATACTGAGATCCCCCAATTGGAGGAAGATTAGTCACCACTTTCCTTAAGTCAACTAAAACTGGTTGTGGAAATCTCCAGCACTCCTCAACAATGAAATCACTCAGTTTACTAATATGCAGACTAACTGCATCATATATCAATCTTGCTCCATATTTAGCAATTAAAGAACCATGAGGATGCCATTTGTCATACCATGTATACACATCAGTACCATTACCAACAACCCATTTAATACAACTGTAAAAACTATCTCGTAATTTCATTATTTTAAGCCATGTCCAAGAAGCATTTTGGCCCCTATTGCAGTTCCACAAACTTTGACCTTTAAGCATGTATATATGACACCATTGCACCTAAAGAGAATCGTTTTTGCTGGCTAAATCCCATAAGTGTCTCAGCATGTTTGCTATATTACAGGCCATTAGATTAGGTATACCTAGTCCCCTTTCCTTCCTAGGCAGACAAATTTCATCCCATGCTACTTTAGCAGTGGTACATTTCATATCATTCCCACTCCACAAGAACCTCCCGAGGATGCTATTAATATCTTTTAGCAGCTTCTTCGAAAGAACGAAAATCCGACTCCAGTACGTATGTATACTAGCAATGACAGATATTATAAGTTGTACTATCCCTGCATAAGATAAAACCTTTGAATGCCAACTTAAGATTCATTTAAGAATTCGAGTCTTAAGGTCTTCACAATCACCATATTTGAGTCTCCCAGATATTAGTGGGACACCTAAATACTTCACAGGAAAAGACTTCTCTTCCATATTCCTTAAATCACATATACCGTCCCTTGTTGCAGCATTAACCCCTGCCATAAAAACATTGCTCTTTTGATAATTAGGCTTTAATACTGATATTATCCCAAACTCCTCCAAAGTATTCTACAACACTTGAACATATTCCATATTAGCATTAGACAGCAAAAATAAATCATCTGCAAAACAGACATGAGAAACTTTAAGCTGCTCACACTTCGGATGATAGATAAAACTACTTTGCTTAATATTACTCTGAAGTAGACAAGAGAACGCTTCCATAACTAGCAAGAAGAGATACAAAGACAAAGGATCCCCTTGCCGAAGACCCTTTTTACCTGCAAAGTTCCCTTCCATCACCCCGTTCATACTAACAAAATAGTAAGTAGTTGTCACACATTGCTTTATCCAATTAATAACTTGCTTTGGGAACTGCATAGCACGCATCACATCCCATAAGAATTCCCATTCTACTGAATCATATGCCTTCTGAATGTCTATTTTAAAAGCACATCTCGGATGCCCCCCATCTCTATGATAATTCTTGACAATTTCTTGCATGAAAAGAATATTATCAACTATGTCTCTCCCCGAAACAAAGGCGGATTGTTGCTTTCCCACAATACCGGCTATGACCCCTTTCATTCTATGAACCAAAACCTTAGAGATGCATTTATAGATGACATTATAACATGAAATCGACCGAAACTCCCTTATACTGCTAAGGACACTTATCTTAGGAATCAAAGCAAGAGAAGTTCCATTCCATGCTCGTAACATCTTTCCATGAGCAAAGAATTCAAGGACAGCCTCCACCAGATCTTTCCCCACATAAACCCATTTTTTCTTAAAAACTCCAACCGAGTAACCATCCAGTCCTGGAGCCTTTTTATTACTGATAGAGAACAAAGCCACCTTGATCTCATCTAGTGTAATAGGAGCACACAAACCCCTTTGTTGTTCCACAGTCAACCTTTTGTCAATTACATTATTGATTCTAATAAAATGGTATACCCTACTATGACTTACCCCCAACAAACTTGAAAAGAACCGAATAGCATTTTGATGAACTTCCCCTTTCCCATTAATCCTCTGCCCATTTACATTTATAATGCTCATAATCTTATTCTTGGCTTGGTGTCCATTCACTTTCTTATAAAAATAGGTTGTGTTCTTATCCCCTTTGCGTAGCCACTGGACTCTGGATTTTTGCTTGTAGAAAGATTCTTCAGCTCTACATAGGGCCACATATTTCAGCTTACATTCAATTTCTTACATCTACCTCTCATCAGTAACACCATACTGTTGCATAGCACTCTGCATAGCATTCAAATTATCCTTGGCCTGCATGACCTGTTCAGAAATTCTACTAAAATGCTTATGATTTAAAGCCTTCAACTGAGGTTTCAACCTTTTCAATTTGATATATAATTGGTACATTTTAGTCCCCACACAACTCTGCCCCCAAGATTCTTGTAAAATACGATTGAACTGATCAGATTGCATCCAGAACTCAAAAAAATTAAAAGTCCTGTTCCCCTACCGTCTTTTATCATTAACTGTAACAACAATAGGACAGTGATCTGAAATACCCGCAGCTACTATTTCTGCCTCTAAATTCGAAAATAACTGACACCAGACATCATTTTGCAACACCCTATAAATTCGACTGAAAATACAATCCCCCTCTCCTCTATGATTATCCCAAGTAAAGAAAAGGCCCTTACTACACATATCTTGAACTTAAATGTCCATAAGACACTGATTAAAATCATCCATCTCATTCCGATCAGGTTCCACACTGCCAACCCTTTCATCCACTGTTCTAACTACATTAAAGTAGCCCAATATGATCCAAGGAGCACACTCAGTTGTCAGAAAAAATCTCTGCAAGTCCCTCCACAATTTATTTCTCTCATCTCTTCTATTAAAACCATACACACCAGTAAGGAAAAATTCTCTCCCAATTTTTCTGTACAAAACTTGACAATCAATAGACTGCTCATAAATGCAAAGGTAATTAAGTTTTTCCACACAGCTATACACGTAGATATTATATATATATATACACTTTGTTTCTTATACACATAAATGCATACGCAATTGTGATAAAAACGTGCTGGCTCGCTTTTGAAAAAGCAAAGGTACACCTGCAATTTGAAAAAAAAATACAGAAGATCAGTTCATTCTTTCTCTTTTTGCTTGGTCTTACTTTTTGAAATTTAGGTCAATAATTTGGTTTTATACATGAATCTGGGTCAATAAATAGGTAGAAAGAGAATCTGGGTCAATATGAAATTGAAACAAGGAAAACATTGTCCCAAATTCAAAAGTCCCAAATCCAAAACCTATTACATTACTTGCAATTTCTTGAATCTGTCAACAAATTTCCCCAATTTTCATTAGTAGAGTTTATTTTCTTTCTTCCTTCTCCAACTATCAATAAATTTCCCCAGTCAAAATAAAATTTTTATTATTCTAATAATACCCTAAATCTAAATACCAAAGGTAAAAAAAAAAAATTACAGAAACTAAAATCTTACACAAAAAATTGGAATAAAACATATCGATTTGGTTGATTAAACAGTGAAAAAGAAGAAGCATTCAGAATCTGGTGGTGGGCGACATTGTACAGCTGATGAAGAACGGGGCTGTAGTGGTGTTGTGTCAAAATCTGGTGATGGAAGGCTATAGCGCAGGGGAGAGTGGGAAATTCCAAAGGGTAGGGTTTATAAAGAAAAAAAAAAAGAAGTGGTGGTGGTCAAAATCTTGGGGAAGAATTTGAGATTTCAATGGAGAAGGGAGAATGGGTGCTTAGTTTTTTTTTTTTATCTAAAATGAGGGAGCTAAATTGGGGGAGGGGAATAATAACGCAGAAAAGAAAATAGAACGAAAAAAAATCGGGTATTTTAGATACATGATGTAAACTATAGCCACATGCCTCCAAATTTCGACGATTGTCCATAAACGTCAATAATTCCCGATGCATCTAATACATGTGGTAAATTCTAAACAACATATTTTTGCTTTTGTCACCTGATTCCCGATGCAACACTAGCAACGTTGCCATACAGACCTACGTTGTTAATTATTCAAAACGTCGGTAAATAAATGCCGGTGAAAGTGAATTTTCTTGTAGTGGGGTTAAGCCAAAACTCTCACAAACCAAAGGAATAAGACACAACAGCATATACACGGCATTTTATCCTCAAAATCGCAAGGCTCAAACATTTTTACATTAATTTCTTAGGACAAATAACGAATAACTAATGCAAAACATTTCTTTTGTTCTTCCAACACTAAGGCTAATAATATGTGCATTAAAATTGTGTTATCGAAGGAACAATGTAGGAGTGAGTATAAAAATGGCCTATTGTAAGAACCTGCTCCCACAAAAGGATTGAACAAATTAACAGCTTCCTCCTTTGATTGGCCTTTAGCATCAAGGAGATAAGGAATGAGCTACAAGAGCCACGCTAAGCTCCTTTAACCAACCATTATCCGCAGACAAGTGAATAAACCAATTAATTGACTTAAAACCTCAATCACAAAAGATAGCGTAGTCAAGAAGATTGATAATTAGCCACATAACACGATCATATAAATAAAGAAGAACATGACATGATATTGTTGCTTGACTTCCTTGAGAGAGGAGGAGGAGGAGGACAAGAACACCATTATTGTGAGAAAGTGTAGGAAATAACTCCATCTTTTTCGAACGTCTTGAATCATCTTGCTCATCGATCATCAAAACTCAAAGTAATGCCTTATAAACACTCCGACAAGGGAGGACTGAGTAACATTACAACAATGGCTAGTAACTCCCAAAACACAATGCCATCCTAAAATTGTTAGCATTTGGACTCATGCTTAACCCTCGATATAAAATAGAATTTGTTTAAGTTCCCTATTGAGAGATATACATTACTCTTTGTAGAGAGTTACATAGATAAAGTTCAAGCCTCGATATTTGAGTTGTTTGCTAAGTATCAGAGCTTTAATGTTGAGTTCATGTGTGTTGATGTCATTTGAAGCGATAGGTCTACACAATATTCTTACGACAAAGATAATAACGTTGAAAATCTTAGCCAACACATATCTACATTCACGTGAGGATTTAAAAAGTACATAAGGGTGTGCTTTACCACAACATTTGTGGTACAAAATTTAGAATTGGAGCAATACTTGAAAGAGACCTTATTCCGTTTGGATGAGAGTAAAGAGCTTTCATTTGATATTACATTGGTAGAAACTAAATGGTTCAAACTTTCAAACGCTTGAATAGATTGTATTCTAGTAACTACTATTGCGTCAGAATCTGCTTTTAAGAAGGGGCGTAGAATTGTAGATACACTCGTTCTTCTTTGGCTTCCGAGATGGTTGAGACTCTTCTTTGCATGAACGATTGGTTGCCTTCACCAGTTAACGAACTAAGTAAGTCAAGTAAACTTATGCTTGTATTAGTGTAACTGTAATATGAATATAAGCAACTACTAACCCTTTGTATTTTATTCAAAATCTGAAGGTTTCTACTTAGAAGGATTGACATGTTGAAATCTATTATACGCAGCACACTATTAACTTGTTTCATTTTACTATCTTATAGTTAAATCTAGAGTAAAAGAACAATTTTACTTGTAATTTTATCATTTTTTTCCTATTGAATGCAATTGATGGAGGCCATTTATGCTGGACAATGGCTCAAGCTTGGTTGATAAATACTAATGGCAGCAAGCTCTTAACTCTTAAACTTTAATAGTGGTGTTTCGTTCTTTATTTTCTTTGTCTCTTTGGTGATATTTAGATTTTTAGTTCGTTACACACTTTTTCCTTTCATGAACTAAGAGATCCTAGATATGGTTTTAGGCTTATGAATTTTGTTTTTCTAAGTGAACTTTGCCTTACCTTGCTTATACATTTATTTATTTATTTATTGTGATATTGCGCCTTTTGGATTAAATTATTTGATTGAGATTACATTATTTTTATCCCGTGAAATGGTAATCAACCTTTCCACTTTGTAGAATGTTCATGGAGTAAAGCAAAAGTATATTTCTTTTTACATGATTTTAATATCTTTTATACTTCTATTAGTAATATTTGTTATATTTACAACATTGAGTTTTCTGGTGTGAAAGGATAGAGCCGTATCAAATTTAAATGGTAATGATTTTCGACTTTAATTTTTCATTTGGAGTTTTGTAGTAATGTTATATATTTAACGAGAATCTTATTTGGTTATAGAAGAGAAATAAAAGAAATCCATCGAACTGTGCTAAGCAATTAGATTATCTCTTATTCATTATATTTTTAGATTGTTTATGAGCAAAATATTAAAATATTTGTAGGTATATTTTGAGTATCTTGTTGTAAATTGTTAAAAGATCGAAACTTTAGTCGATTTTCTTTACTCTATCACATAGTGCCAAATTTGATGATAAATCAAGGACAAAGTGCTGACTTTAGTATGATGTTTCAAGTTGCTGTCGAATATGAAATACATAATTCAATAAAGATTAACCAATACCGAAATATATATCTCATATTAAATTTGGTAACTCGTCACTGAGTTATTGTACCAAATTCATACTATATGGCCAAGTGATAAAAAAACAACTACCACTTTAATCTTTAAACAATTAACAACAAAATAACCAAAATATATATAAAAATACCTCAAATATTTTACTCATAAACAGCCTTAAAACACAATATAATTAAATGTACTTATTACATCACATAGATTTTCTTAATTCTACCATAAATTAAGAATTTTTCTCGAAATACTACACACTTTGTTTTTTTTAATTTTCTTTTTACCCAAAAAGAGATATAATATATAATTCATTTTGATAATTTTTTTGTTTATTGTAGCTTTAGATACTTTTGGTTATCTAGAGTCTCCCCTTTAAAGTTTTAATAAGTTTTAAATACATTATTTTTATTTTTTTGTGACGAATTAACTAAGGCATGATGGTGGTCCAATGTTCGAGAAGAAAATTTCTATGTAGGACAAGATTGTCACGGTCCGTATTCAACATCTATGAAATTTATCTTGCATTGCACTTTTATCTATGATATTTTAATTTACACTCATAAAATAAAATAAAAAATTTCAATCGTTTTTTATTTTTATTCAAAAGTTGATGTGCCCTCAAAAATCCAAACAAAATTAGTCATGTGACGCATATATGAAGGGCATCAAAAGTGACGATAGGAAACAGGTTGTTCTAAACTATTAATTGTGATAAAATTATTTCATTATCAAAAAGCAATGTGAAAATCAAATATAAAATCTTAATCAAGAACACAGGGAGTATATATTAATGAAGAGAATGGTACTGCACAGAATGCACTCCAGTTTATTACTCATAGCTATCTAAAATTACCGTAAAACTATAATAAAATTTTTAAAACACCACGGGATACACCACAATTTTTTTAACTAAATAAAATTCAACTCTTTACTTTTCCTCTATCTTCTCACTCAACCTATTCAAATTAAAAAGTAAATTAAACCCAAACCAAACCTTTACATGGATTATATTATCTCTTAAGGTTATTTATGAGGAAAATATTAATATATTTGTAGATTTATTTTGAGTTTTTTTTTTTTTTTTGTAAATTGTTCAAAAATCAAAAGTTAGTATAATATTTCAGTAACTTGTTAGCAAATATGATATAAATAATTTGGTACAAATTATCCGATATTGAAATATCATAATAAATTCGGCAATTCTTAACAAAATTATTTTCTCAAATTCAATAATGTATGGTCGAGTGATAAAAATCGACGACAACTCTATTCTTTAAACAATTGACAACAAAATAACTAAAATATATGTATAAATAATTTAATACTTTTATACTTATTTTTTGCTTAATGTAATTTTAAAATACTTTTCGGGATCTAAATATAGAACTCCCTTTTATTAATTAACTAATGCATCAATTAATACATTATCTTCTTCTTTTATTAACTAAATACAATATGGAGTGACGATTGTACTAACTCATGGGGGTGGGTCCAAAGTTTGAGAAGTTCAATATGTGTTGTCACTCCCTCTTTATTTTTATTTTTTTGGTCAAATTGCATTTGACGGATAAATTTTGTCTTTATCTTTTTTAATTCTTGTCTCCATTTCTTGCAGGGGAAGATTGTCACAACCCACATTCAACATTATCTCGAATTGCATTTTTATCAATGTTTCGATTGTCATTCATAAACTATAAAATTTTAATCGCATCTCATTTTTATCTAAAAATTAATGTGCCGCCAAAAATTCAAACAACATTAGTCACATGAGGCACATATAAAAGACGCCGCTAGTGTTTCAATTTCTCTAGTACCCATCCATTTCTCCCAATGATTTCTATTTGAAAACTTAATGGAACTAGTCACGTGCTGCGAGTGTGAAGCGAATAATCGGTATCCCACCTGTTATCACCTTTTTTCCCCCTTTACTTCATTTCATTAGCTCTACTCTATAAAAGCTCAGTCTTCAATCAAGTGATGAGCGAGAGAAGAGAAATTGAAGGAAATACAGTTGGTAGATATGGCACCTTTATTTTTGAACAAAAGAGAGATGTGGTTGAAATTTTATGATTTTATGAGTGCAAATTGAAATATCATGAACAAAAATATTATTTAGAGTAAACTTCATAAGCATTATAGGTATTTATCTCATACAATACCAAGTCAAATTAGTAGATGTATGCGAAGTCTTCCTTCTCTTGCAATCTTTTTATTTTATTTTATTGGTTACAAAGTCATACTTTTCTCACTCCTTCGATCTCGTCAATTCCAGAATTATTTTTAGCTCCCCTTATTAACCAATAAAGTCCTGTTTCTTATGATTACATCTCACTTAATAATTAGCAATTAGTAACTCAATTATTCAATCAAGTTCAAAACATTTCTTTAATTAATGCTTAAATGTTGACTGAATTTTGGACGATTTTGTATTTTGGTTGACATCTTCCTTGATCTCATAACAATAAAATCATAGATTCGATCCACATGAATATGGTACTAGACCTTTTATTTTGTCCACCCCTAAAATGTAGTGGTGATTGGTATGTTCACTAGTTATTGTGGTCGTTGTAAAATCATTAGTTGTATATGAAAAGTTGTATTGTAAAGTCATCGACTGTGTTAAAAGCATGACTATCTTTTTTTTCCCAATAGAGCAAGTAATAGAAGTTCAAACTTTATATTAGTGGGCATTTATAAGGGCCTTGCACATTAATTAATTCTCAAAAGTCTGGCATGCTATTGCAAACTTGATAACACTCTAGTACTCTTGGTCTTTGTAATAAAAATGTCACGAATTTGATGTAATCAAATTGTAGCTAGTAGCAGTAGTGTATGCGAGTGCGTTATGCATGCAATTCTCTAAACTCCCCCACGTACTCCCCCCCCACAAACACACACGTACGCATCTACTGATAAGACTATAGTAGTTTCATCTTTTGTACTAAGAGAGAGAGATAACATAACGTACGGTGCAAGAAAATTGAAACATTGAAAAAGTGTTTGAGAATAGCGATCAAGACCACAAAAATTGTGAAATAGAAGGGTGCAAGTTCCTGCACATTTACCAGAGGAAAAAAAATGAATAATCTTGGAGTACCGATAATCTTCATTCTAATATTGTTATCATTATACGATCGGAAAGTAATTACCTTGTTTATGAGCATTGAATACGAAACTTGTGTTAGATTGCAAAGAAAAAATAACCAAGTAATAGTTGAGCATCAAAGTAGATAAGAGATCAGAGATGTTAGTAAGATATACTAATTAATGTATAACACAATATTATAAGATAAATTTATTCTACTAATTTTGATGTTGTGAATGCTCTTACTACAAATGAAATTTGCTTAACTGCATTAAATATTTCAGTACGTCGGAATTAAATACACAAAGTTTATAATATATTCTGTGTAACTAATACATTCCTTAAAGCATAAATTTTTACCCCACTTGTGTTGAAAAGAAAAATTAAAATTTCCTCATTAGCGGCATATAAATACAACCATACTCCTGAATCATCAACCCAAATGGAACAACAAAAGCAGAAGCAGCTCCACTTATTCTTCTTCCCCATGATGACTCGCGGCCACATAATTCCGACCCTCGACATGGCCAAACTCTTCTCCTCCACCACCGCTGCCGTAAAATCCACCATCATCACCACCCCCTCAACGCCCCCGCTTTCTCCACCTCTATCCACTCCTCCCAACTTGACCTCCAGATCCTCGACATCCCCTCTGCAACCGCTGGCCTTCCGGAGGGAGTCGAGAACGTCGACCAATGCACCTCAGATGAGATGTTGATTACATTCTTCAAGGCCACCGCTCTCCTCCAGGAGCCGCTCGAGAGGCTGCTGGGAG
Source organism: Lonicera japonica (assembly GCA_021464415.1). NCBI lineage: Eukaryota > Viridiplantae > Streptophyta > Magnoliopsida > Dipsacales > Caprifoliaceae > Lonicera > Lonicera japonica. The sequence goes on along the minus strand of JAKCWG010000657.1, from coordinate 14,350 downwards.
AGTTGAGGCCCGACTGCCTTGTTGCCGATATGTTCTTTCCGTGGGCCACTCGCGCAGCCTCGAGATTCGGGATTCCAAGGCTGGTGTTGAAGATTTGGCTCTGTGTAGAAATTCTATTTCTATTAGGTTTTATATTGTCCAATTCTTAATTGGTTTTGTATTGTCCAAATCCTAATTGGATTTGTATTATCCAATTTGTAGTAGGATTTGGCTTTGTGCAATCCTAGACCATAGGATTTATACTCTATAAATAGACCCCTTGTCATAGGGTTTATTCATGAGTTGTGTTATATTGTTTACTAGCTAAATTAGAGAGTATATTTGAGAGATAATATTGAGAGGTCTAATTGGTGGCTAGGGTTTGTTTTGTGCGTTGTACTCAAAATTGGTCTCATCAATAATAGCTATCACCTGGTGGATTAGTGGCGGTTTTGCCGACACCACCTAATTGCTTGTGTGCTTGGTTAGTTGTTTTCTTCTTTAATCTCTTACTTATCATATTACTTGAATACCATTGGTGCTTGTTTCTTTAATTATTGTACGCATAATTGTCCGGTCGGTCCTACGCTTGTGCTAAGGCTTGTTCTAGCGGTATCTTAGTACAACAATTTGGTATCAGAGCAAGGTTTATTCCTTGGGATAATTGTGTCATAATTAGAGATGTCTACTGGTGGTGCATCGGAAGGAGGTGTCAAGGCGGCAAATACACCACCTTTGAAGGGTGCATCTGCTCCTAAGGTGACGGCTGCGGTTAAATTCGATATAGAGAGATTTGACGGGAAGAAGACGGATTTTGCGATGTGGCAGTGTCAGATGTCCGACATCCTTGTCCAACAAGGTTTGCACAGAGCATTGTTGGGGAATAAAGCTAAGCCCGATGAGTGGTCCAACGCCGATTGGGCTGAGTACGATAGACAGGCATGTAGTACAATTCGTTTACACCTTGCTCCAAACGTGATGTACTATGTGATGCGTGAAACATCTGCCTCGGTAATTTGGAAGAAGCTCGAGGATCAGTATATGACGAATAGTATCGAGAATCGTCTATACTTGAAGAAGAAGCTATTCCGGTATGAATTTTTGAGGGGTACATCCATGAACGATCATCTCGATGGGTTCAACAAGATAATCTCATATTTATAGGGGTTAGACGTCGAGATTGATGATGAGGACAAGGCGATTTTGCTTCTTAATTCGCTCCCGGAATTATATAATCATCTAACCACCACACTTATTCATGGGAAGGAAAAGGTGACCTACGATTTGGTATCGTCGGCCGTCTTGGCTAATGAAAAACGCTTGAAGGAGAGAGGAGAATCCAACTCAGATGCGCTATTCATTAGGGGGAGAAGCGATGAGAAGAAGCGGGGAAACTGGGGAAAGTCGCGGTCAAAATCTCGGGGACCGGCTGATAAGAGTAAGATAATTTGTCACAAGTGCAAGAAACCTGGACACATACGTCGGGAGTGTCCAAATAGAACCAATGGCGGTGGAGAGAATAAAGGTGCGGTGGAGAACGCGAACTCGAACGCGGTAACGGCACTAAAAGATGAGGACTTCGAGAGTATGTTGGTTGTAACTTCACGGGTTAGCTCTTCGAGGGAGTGGATCTTGGATAGCGGGTGCTCGTATCACATGTGCCCAAATCGGGAATTGTTTCATACCTTCACCGAGGTTGACGGAAGCAAGGTTTTGATGGGTAACGACCATGCGTGTAAAATGATGGGGATTGGTACGATCCGGCTAAAGATGCACGACGGGGTAGTACGTACTCTTCGTGATGTCCGGTATGATCCTGATCTGAAGAAAAATTTGATCTCTTTAGGGGTTCTTGATTCCAATGGGTATCGTGTAATACTCGAGGGTGGAAATTTAAAAGTTCTCTCCGGGGCTATGGTTGTGATGCGAGGAAAGAATGAGGGTAATCTCTATTTTCTTCAAGGAAGCACAGTGACTGGGTTTGCTTCGGTTACGACTGAAGAGACTGACACGACGAGATTATGGCATATGCGATTGGGTCATGCTTGGGAGAAGGCTATGACAGTGTTGAGTAAGCAAGGGCTACTTGAAGGTGCGAAAAGCTGCAAATTAGAGTTTTGTGAGCATTGTGTGCTTGGAAAACAGTCTCGAATAAAGTTTGGGACAGCGGTACATTGCACGAAAGGAGCACTTGATTATGTGCATACGGATGTCTGGGGGCCGACAAAGACTCAATCCTTGGGTGGAAATCATTACTTTGTGACTTTTGTTGATGATTACTCAAGGAGAATTTGGGTCTATCTCATGAAGCATAAGGACCAGGTTTTTGATGTGTTCTTAAAGTGGAAGGCAATGGTTGAAAATCAGATTGGTAGAAAAGTTAAAGTGCTCAGGTCAGACAACGGCGGGGAGTACACTTGTGATCCTTTTAAGGATTTCTACCAACGAGAAGGTATCATTCGCCACTTCATGGTCAAGGGTACACCTCAACAGAACGGAGTAGCGGAGAGGATGAATCGTACGCTCCTTGAAAAGGTGCGGTGTATGCTTTCTAACGCCAAATTAGATAAGCGATTTTGGGCTGAAGCCTTATCCTACGCTACGTTCTTGATTAATCGTTTGCCATGCTCGGGAGTGGAATACAAAACACTTATGGAGGTGTGGACCGGATCTCATGCTAGTTACGACAACATTCATATTTTTGGCTGTCCGGCTTATTATCATGTTCGTGATGAGAAAATTGACCCTAGGGCTCGTAAGGCAATATTTTTAGGCTCTTGTGATGGGGTTAAAGGTTATAAATTGTGGTGTCTTCAAAGTAAGAAGATTGTGATTAGTAGGGATGTGACGTTTGACGAGGCGTCTATGCTCAAGACGACCTTGTCGACAAACGGTGGTTCTCCAATTCCGGTTGAAAAGGAGAACAAGGCGAGCGAGATAGTGGTGGAAACGGAAGTGAATACTTCAGTTAATACTCGGGTTACGGATTCGGTGGAGGAGTCCAACGAGGAAACAATAACTCCCGGTGAGGATTCGGGTCAACAACAAATAATACCGTCTTTGGCTAGTGGAAGGGAGCCTAGGGCTCGACGTGCACCGGTTCGATATGGGTATGAAGACATGGTGGCATATGCATTAGTAGGTTACGGGGATGAGCCGACTTCGTATCGGGAAGCTATGGATTCTAGCGAGAATGCAAAGTGAAAAGCGGCTACGGAAGATGAGATGGAGTCTCTCCGAAAAAATTGAACTTGGGAACTATGCGATTTGCCAAAGGGGAAGAAACCTATCGGGTGCAAGTGGGTTTTCACTAAGAAATACGAGGTTCTAGGGTCCGGTATTCGTTTCAAGGCAAGGTTGGTAGCCAAGGGTTATGCGCAAAAGGAAGGGGTGGACTATAATGAAGTGTTCTCTCCGGTTGTGAAGCACACCTCGATCCGAGCATTGTTGGCTATGGTGGCGCAATTTGATCTCGAACTTGAACAACTCGATGTCAAAACTGCATTCTTGCATGGGGACCTAGAGGAAGAGATTTATATCTCTCAGCCGGAAGGATTCAAAGTTGTTGGTAAAGAAAATAGTGTATGCAAACTTCGAAAGTCGTTGTACGGATTGAAGCAGTCCCTGCATCAATGGTACAAGAGGTTTGACACGTTCATGATCGCGCAGAAGTTTACTCGGAGCGAATTTGATCATTGTGTTTACTTCAAAAGGCTTGAATCTGGCAATTTCATCTATTTACTCCTATACGTTGACGATATGCTCATTGCTTCCCGAAGCTTGGTGGAGATCGACGTATTGAAAGCTCAGTTAAGCAAGGAGTTTGAGATGAAAGATTTGGGTGGAGCGCGAAAAATTTTGGGGATGGAGATCGTACGAGATAGGAAGAGGGGACGATTATGTCTTACACAAAATCAATACCTTAAAAAGTGGTTGCTCGATTCGGGATGGAAAACTCAAAGCCGGTGAGTGTCCCGTTAGCACCGCACTTCAAACTATCGGCAACGATGGCTCCTAGCTCCAAGGAAGAGGTGGAGTATATGGCTCAAGTTCCTTATGCAAGTGCCGTTGGGAGTTTGATGTATGCCATGGTATGCACTCGACCGGACATTGCTCAAGCCGTGAGCATTGTTAGTAGGTATATGGCGAACCCTGGAAAACCGCATTGGCAAGCCGTTAAGTGGGTTCTACGATATCTGCGGGGTACAATAAACAAAGGGTTGGTATTTAAAAAATCTGGAACGTCAACTATTGAGGGTTTTGTGGATTCGGACTACCCTGGCGACCTAGACAAGCGGTGATCGACTACGGGTTATGTGTTTACATTGGGTAGCGGTCCGTTGAGTTGGAGGTTGATGATTCAAAGTGTGGTAGTGTTGTCTACCACGGAGGCAGAATATATTGCGGTAACGGAGGCAGTCAAGGAGGCCATATGGCTCCGTGGTTTAGTTAGTGATCTTGGTTTGAAGCCGAAAAAAGTGGTGGTGCACTGTGACAGTCAGAGTGCAATTCACTTGGCGAAGAATCAAGTTCATCATGAAAGAACCAAGCATATTGATGTCCGATACCACTTCATTCGGGAAATTATTGAAAACGGTGTTGGAAATCTGGTTAAGATAGGCACCAAAGATAATCCGGCAGATATGTTGACAAAGGTTGTTCCGTTGGCCAAATTTGAGCATTGCTCGACGTTGGTCAATATCCTTCGGTGTTGATGCCCCTTGGGGGCGGTGATCCTAAGGGACCGGCGGGGGTGATAGTGTCTTATTCGATGATTTGATCATGGTGGAGTGCATTGGGTCTTGTGGAACATCGCCAAGGTGGAGAATTGAAGATTTGGCTCTGTGTAGAAATTCTATTTCTATTAGGTTTTATATTGTCCAATTCTTAATTGGTTTTGTATTGTCCAAATCCTAATTGGATTTGTATTATCCAATTTGTAGTAGGATTTGGCTTTGTGCAATCCTAAACCATAGGATTTATACTCTATAAATAGACCCCTTGTCATAGGGTTTATTCATGAGTTGTGTTATATTGTTTACTAGCTAGATTAGAGAGTATATTTGAGAGATAATATTGAGAGATCTAATTGGTGGCTAGGGTTTGTTTTGTGCGTTGTACTCAAAATTGGTCTCATCAATAATAGCTATCACCTGGTGGATTAGTGGCGGTTTTGCCGACACCACCTAATTGCTTGTGTGCTTGGTTAGTTGTTTTCTTCTTTAATCTCTTACTTATCATATTACTTGAATACCATTGGTGCTTGTTTCTTTAATTATTGTACGCATAATTGTCCGGTCGGTCCTACGCTTGTGCTAAGGCTTGTTCTAGCGGTATCTTAGTACAACAGGTGTTCCATAGGATGAGCCTATTTGCGCTTTGTGTGTGGGCGAGTATGAGGATGTACAAGCCATTTAATGACACAAAATCGGATTCCAAGCTTTTCGTTTTGCCTAATCTTCCTCATGAGATTAAGTTTCTTCGAACCCAGGTACAGTTCGCAGAAATATATTCACTACATGTCCTGTAGAACATTTTTATAACATATGATATGATAGTTTTTGGTCAAAAGTACTATATATGTAAATGGAGAATGAGTTGTTCAGTGAGATTTTCTCTCTAATCACTTAATTTTATTTTATTTCAACTTTTTATAATTTTAACTTTCATAAAGATTAGTAGTGCTTTTAATTATTTTATATAATTTTTTTTATCGAACTCATTTTAATAGTTCAAATTATGTGTCAAAAAGTGAATTTGTTAGTGTGAGTCTATCAAAAAAACTAACCGGTGCATTTTGAACACATTTTTTACCTATTTTGTTGGTTATTTAATTTGGAGTCGATATGTCAAGTAGCAGTATATTTATATATCAAATTAATAGCCTGAATGATGTATTACTGCATGTGTGCATATATATATGTATAAATTTTATGTTTTAAAAGGGAGTTATAAGCCGCTCTCCCTTTTAACTACAAACGTTGAAAATTCACAACAAACTGCCTCTTTCCGATTTGAGTGGATGCTTCTCCAACTGGGCCACCACGTGAGTGTATCCTCTGGCGATAATTATTACAATGAAGCTAGTTTCAACTGTTCAATTTAAAATTAATGCTTCAAGTATATGATATAGAGTATGTGTTTGTTATTAAAGAATTAGTTTGGATTGACTTTGAAATAATTGAATATTTGTTCGAAATGCATGGATGTGATATGCAACATAATTCAATAAATTGTGGCTTTTTCATAATTTAGTTGTAATATTAGCATATTGTGTGTCTCAATATTTTGACGGTTGTAAATGTAGATTGCTCAAATTGAACGAGAGGAGACTAACAATGACTTCACAGAGTTATTAAATCAAGTTAAAGACTCTGATTTAGAAAGCTATGAAGTTATCATGAACAACTTTTTCGAGCTTGAACCAGATTATGCGAATCACTACATAAATGTTTTGAAGAGAAAGGCGTGGCATATAGGACCTTTTCAATTGTGTAATAAAGAGATTGATGACAAAGCAGTGAGAGGAAAAAAAGCTTCCATTGACGAACATGAGTGCAGTACGTGCTTGAAATGGCTCAATTCCCAGAAACTTAATACAGTTATCTATGTTTGTTTCGAAAACGTGGCCAACTTTTTTGCTGCTCAATTATACGAGGTTAGAATGGGGCTCGAAGCTTCTAATCAACCTTTCATATGGGTGGTGAGGAAAAAGGGCTGTTTTTAACGGTTTATAGAATATTTTTTTAAAATAAAAATACATTCCTCATACCACATTTTATTAAATGCCCAAAACAGATAAGTGTTTATTTTTAACTACTAAGAGATGGGTGGGAGTGTCGGGGGCGGGGGCTGGGGCATGGGGTTAAAGCAAAACTCTCATAAACCAAATGAATAAAACACAACAACATATACGCGACATTTTATCCTCAAAATTGTAAGGAGGCAAACATTTTTACATTAATTTCTTCAGACAAAGAAACAATAACAAACGCAATACATTTCTTTTGTTCTTCTGACCCTAAGGCTAACAATATGTGCATTAAAATCGTGTGCTGGAAGGAACAATGTAGGAGTGAGTATGAAACTAGCATACTATAAGAAACTCCCACAAAAGGAGTGAACAAATTAACAACTTCCTCCTTTGATTGGCGTTTAGCATCAAGGAGACAAGGAAGGAGCTACAAAATGCAAGAGGTGACTGTTTGAGCCCATATAATGATTTCTCCAATTTACAGACAAAATCACCAGGAGAAGCTGCTACATTCCCTGGTGGGAGAGCCATGTAAACTTCCTAAGCTAATTCTCCATGAAGAAAGGCATTCTTGACATCAAACTGTTGAAGGGGCTAATTAAAACTCGCCGCAATCGAAAGTAGAACCTGAATAGTATTCATTTTTGCCACAGGAGCAAATGTCTCATCGTAATATATCGCATATGTTTAAGTGAACCCTTAGGCTACAAGACGAGCTTTATACCGATTTACAGATCCATCTGTATTGTGTTTTACCGTAAACACCGAATGACAACCTACAACCTTCTTACCTTGTGGCGAGGAAACAAGTTGCCAAGTATTGTTTTTCTGCAACACCTCTATCTCTTAATGCATTGCCCTTCTCTATTTGGGATCATCCAAGGCATCCTACACTTTGTTAGGAACTGATACAGCAGATATTTGATTAAAAAATGATTTATATGACTTAGACAATCTACCAGTTGAGATGTAGTTTACAACTGGATACTTTGATTTAGTATGAAGGGAAGCTTCATATCTTCTGGCTAATTGACTACAGTTTGACCGATTAGGTAACACACTAGACTCATTACTAATAGTACTAGTGGAGGGGACATACCTCGAATGAGTGATCTTCAACACCAGGAAAAAGCTGTGGATCGGGGGTATGAGTAGTAGTAAAGGGGGTATATGATTTCTTGTATCTGAACTGGTGTCTGGATCTGGATGTCAACTGGAACAGCCTGTATATCCTGTGAATTTTCCTCCTCACAATGAGATAGCTCTTCGAAGTATGAATTATCCGCCTGAAGAACAGAGTCATGTGAGGAGAAATAACTCATGTCTTTAAAGAAAGTAACATCCATAGTGACATAATACTTCCGAGTAGGTGGATAATAACACGTGTACCCCTTCTGAGATCCCCGATAACTAACAAACACACACTTAATTACTCGGGCATCTAACTTGGACCTCTGCTTTTTAGGAATATGAACAAAGACTACACAACCAAAGACTCGAGCAGGAAGGTTAGGAACTGATGGCAACAACACATGAGATGCAAGTGTCTGAAGGGGAATCTTTTCCTGAAGTACACTGGAAGGAAGGCAATTAATAAGGTAGGAGGATGCTTGTACCGTGTTGCCCTCAAATGTATTTAGGCATATAGGCACAAAAAAGAAGGGCATGAGCTATAACAATATTTTCTTTCAGAAATTCCATTTTGTTCTGGTGTTTGAGGACACGTAGTTTGATAAATAATACCATGCATTTGTAGAAATTCGCAAAAAACGTGATTGACATACTCCTCCCCATTATCATACCGAAGAATTTTAATTGTACGGTTATACTGTTTGTGAATAAGATTGCGAAAAACTTGAAAGGATGAAAATACTTCATCTTTGGTTTTAAGTAGGATTACCCATGTCAACCTCGTACAATCATCAATGAATAACATAAAATATTTCATACCAGAAACAGTGGACTCTCTAAAGGGCCCCCAAACATCAGAATGAATCAATTCAAAATGAATAGCACTTTTATTAGAAATACTATAAGAATAAGTAGCACGATGACTCTTAGCCAAAACACAAGTTTCACAACGCAAAACTGAGTCATCAACACCAATAAATAAAGTAGGCATAGTTTTTTTCATAATACTAAAAGATAAGTGCCCTAGACAGCGATACCACAACCAAACTTCACTTATTTTATCAGAATTTGTGATCAAAGCGGCGCAGGATGGTGCTCTTGATCTCTCATCAGCATACATCTGATCTAGATAAAACAATCTGCCTCTCAGATACCCCCGTCCAATTACCTCCCTGGTTAAAAGATCTTGAAAAAGTAAATACATAAGATAAAAGATCACAAAACATTTGGATTTAGTATTCAATTGGGGAACAGATAGCAAATATTGAGATAATGCAAGAACATATAGAACATGATGAAGTTCTAAAGTCTGTGTAATACGGACAGACCATGTTCCTAACACAAGAAAAGCTTTACCATTAGCATTAGTAACATAAGACACTAGTGGGGAAGACAACTCAGTAAAAAAAGATTTATCATAAGTCATATGATCAGATGCACCAGAATCAATAATCTAAGTGTTAGAATTAACAAAATTAAAAACCTTTAATGTCATACCGATTTTACCATGACTAGCAATTGATGCAGTAAGAGCAGCCCCTTTCGATGAGTGATGATCTTGTCCAGTTATACCATAGAAATTAGCTTCTAGAACCAACTGAAAGGCAACAAATTTTTCATTGTTATGATAACTCTGCTTTTGGGGTTTAAGATATAGATGTAGCTTCCAGCACATTTCTCGAACATGCCCCAATTCATTATAGTAGGTACATTTTGGACGGTTGGAGCCTGGTGGAGGTCGTTGTTGATGGAGTGGGAGTGACCACTATTGTTGTTTATAAGGTGCTAGTGGCTTGGACTGAATCCTAGGTAGAGTGGACTGAATACCCAGACTGGAAACTTCAACCTGTGCCTGTTAGAGACTGTCTTGTTAGGATTTATCCTTGCGGATATATGCAAACACTGCAGTCAGGCTGGGAGGTTCGAACATGTGGAGCAACTCTCCTTTAACACTACCATGTTTAGCATCAAGTCCTCCTAGGAAGGCATGAACCCTCTCAAGTTCCTTTTCTTTTTGGTACCACGTAATATCCTCGGGATGCTTGATCTTACAAGGACGTTTTTAATCAATTTCTTCCAAAACATTCTTTAATTTGGTAAAAAACACCGATACTGGTTGCCCATTTTGTCGTATTCCAGCAGCTTTGCACATTATTTCATGAACCTGGATAAAGTCAGATTCATTGGTGTAGAGGTCCCCCAATGTATTACGTATGGCTTTAGAGGTTTCACATTCCTCTACCATCTGCAATACGTCACCAGTCATTACTTTGAAAACAATTGACATTACGTACCCATCATCATCTTCTTATTTCGTAAATGCCTCAATATCTATTTCACTGGGAGCCTTGATTGCTCCACTTACATGCCCCATCATATATATTCCCCGAAGAAAAACAAACAGTATTTTCTTCTAGGTACGAAAATTAGTACCATTGAGTTTAGTACCTCTGAAAGACCCTTTTTTAAACTTTGAACTGACACCTCAACCTTTTGGATCTATGATTCACTCATGATAACTCAACATTTTAGGATTAATTTGAAGAACTTAGGGATTTTTTGGGCTAAACATAAACTTTTGGGGCAAATTGAAAAGGGACAAATATTTTTGGATCAAAATGTAAAAGACAAGAACTTATATAGACAGAAATGCAAACAAATAGAAACTTTTGGATTAAAATGCAAAAGGCAGGAACTTATGTGGACCGAAATGCAAACAAATATAAACTAATGGGCTAAAATCTGAATAACAAAAACTTTAGGGGGTCAAAAAGTAAATATCAAAAACTTTTTGGATAACGCCGTTAAAACTGACGGTGTTAGGCTAACGCCGTTAACGATGATGGTAATGGCTAACGCCGTTAAGTAACGCTGTTAAATATAATGGTAACGGCTAATGCCGTTAAAACTGACGGCAGTTGAGCAAGTGGCGTGTGGTGGAACGTGGGCGAAGCATGAGTATTCAAGGAGCATGTGTGAGTGTATGGGACGTCTTCTCGAGGTGATTTCAGTGGCATTGTTCTCGTCTTGTTAAGACGCAGAGATGGATACCGAAAAATTAGGGATCGGAGCATGTAGATCAAGATCTGGAGCACCGAGATCTAGATCTGAAAGAAGGCTAGTGGAGGCGCGTGAGAGAGCATGGCTGGGCCAAAGTCAGTGGTTCAATCACCGGATTGATTTTCTCAAGATATGAACTATTTGGTATTGGTTTCGTGATGTTTGGAGATCGTTTGAATAAAAAATGAATGAACTCAATTGGTGAGATGTTGGCGATGAGGATTCGAAGATGACGGCCGCTTAACGACGAAGTCAATCTCAAAGATTAAAAACAACAGAGATCTTCCTCTGATACCAAGTCAAATATCTTATGGAGATAGATAATTGAGAGATGGAGAGAATAGAGGGAAAATATATTCTTATTTCTTAATATCAATTACACATATAATTGAATTAAATATATATACAACTTGAGATAGACAATAAAGAAGAATCCAATGCTAAGCTGTGATGTTGTCTAAGGGTTTGATGAGAATGGTATCCAATGCTATGGTATACAATGCTGATATCCAATGCTAACAGTGTTGATGTCATTTTAAGTGATAGGTCTGCACAATATATCTTCCCACGACAAAGATAATAACGAGAAATCTTAGCCAACACATATATGCATTCACGCGAGGATTTAAGAAGTGCATTAGGGTGTGCTCTACCACTACATTTGTGGTGCAAAAATAAGTTGGAGCAATACTTAAAAGAGACCTTATTCCCTTTGGATGAGAGTAATGACCTTTTATTTGATATATTACATTAGTGGAAACTTAATGGTTCAAACTTTCCAACTCTGGAATAGATGGTATGCTAGTAATTGCTATTGCATCAAAATCTACTTTTAAGAAAGGTTGTAGAATTGTAGATACATTCGTTCTTCTTCAGCTTCTGAGATGGTTGAGACTCTTCTTTGCATGAACAGTTGGTTGCCTTCACTGGTTAAAGAACTAAGTAAGTCATAAACTTACTCTTAACTCTTAAGTTTTAATCATGGTGTTCCATTTTTCGTTTTCTTTGTCTCTTTGGTGATATTTTGATTTTTAGTTTGTCACACACTTTTTCTTTATGAACTATGAGAATCTAGATATGGTTATAGGCTTATGAATTCTCTTTTTCTAAGTGAACTTTGCCTTACCTTGCACATTTTTTATTTATTTATTGTGATATTATGCCTTTTGAATTAAATTATTGGATCGGTATTACATTATTTTTATCCTGTGAAATGGTAATGAATCTTTCAACTTTGTAGATTGTTCATGGAGTAAAGCAAAATTATCTTTCTTCTTACATGATTTTAATATTTGTTATATTTACAATGTTGAGTTTTCTAGCATGAAGGTTAGAGCCGTATCAAATTTAAATGTTAATAATTTTCAACTTTGATTTTTCATTTGGACATTTATATTTATGTTATAAATTTAACGTGAATCTTATTTGGTTATGGAAGAGACAAATAAAAGAAATCCATCCAACTATGCTAAGCCACTAGATTCTCTTCTATACATTCATTATATTTTAAGGTTGTTTATGAGTAAAATATTAAATTTTTTGTAGATATATTTTGATTGTTTTGTTAGAAACTATTCAAAGATCGAAGCTTTAGTCGCTTTTCTTCACTTTGCCACATAGTGCAAAATTTAACAATAAATGGATTATGAAGTGCTGACTTTGGTATGATATTTCAGCAACTTGTTGTCAAATATGATATACATAATTTAGTAAAGATTACCCGATGCCGAAATATTATATTAAATTTGGCAACTTTTACTGAGTTACTATACCAAAATTCAGTATTATATGGCCAAGTGAGGAAAAAGACTACAACATTAATCTTTAAACAATTCACAACAAAACAACCAAAATATATATATGGATATTTCAGTATTTTACTCATAAACAATTTTAAAACATAATATGATTACATGTGTTTAATACATCACAAAGATTTATTAGTTTTATCATAAATTAATTATTATATTTTTTGCTTAAAATACTATACATATTTTTTTATTTTACCGAAAAAGAAATATAATATATAATTTATTTTGATATTTTTTTAGTGTTGTTTTAAATACTTTTGGTTATCTTTAATGTCCCCTTTTTAAGTTTTAAATACATTATCCTTAAATACTTTTGGTTATCTTTTGTACTAACGGATGGCAGGTCCAACATGGCAACTACATATTATATATTATTCTTTTTAATATTTATGTGTCGTCACTCACTCTGTTTTTCAAAATTGCATTTCTTGCAGGACAAGATTGTCACAGTCCATATTCAACATCTATCAACTTTATCCAGCATTGTACTTTTATTTATGATATTTTAATGGGTGAAGTTATTATCACACCTTAATATTTTTCGTAACAATTTTTATATTTAACTTGGTATAATAAAATTAATTATATAATAATTTACTCGATGTAATATAGTCAAATTATTATTAAAAATAAAAAAATATACTAACTCGATTTTATGATACTGAGTAATGTGTACATATTTGATCATATTGCGCAGAGTCAAAGTGAGAGTGTTACAGAGAGGTATGGCGGTGGTAATATCCCTACTCTATTTTAATTTACACTCATAAAATAATTATTAAAAAAAATCAATCATTTTTTTTTATCCAAAAATTAATGTGCCGTCAAAAATCCAAACGAAACCAGTCATGTGATGCATATACGAAGGGAATCACTAGTGTTCTATCCCTTATTTTCTCCAATTTATCTACTCTCACAAGTACCATTCATTTCTCCGAATAAATTTTTCAAGTACAATTGTATTTCTCCAATTTCTCCTCTTTCACTCATCGCTTGATTAAAAATGATAAATTTAGACCGGATTAGAACTAATTAAGCGAGGAAAAATGAGTAAAAGGGTGAGGGGTGGGATACCGGTTATAGACAAAAATACAATTTAGGGTAAACTCCATAAGCAATATATATGTATGTATATATATTTGTATTTAACTCGTAAACTCCATAAGCAATATATATATATATATATATGTATGTATATATATTTGTATTTAACTCGTATATGAATAATACCAAGTCAAATTATTAGAATTATATGAAAGTCTTCCTTAATTTTCCTACTCCCATTTTTTATTATTGCAATGTCTTTACTTTTTTTATTCCCGCATTCTCCTCAACTGTTTTTAGCTCCCCCTTATTAGTCAACAAAATCCTGCTACTTGTGATTATATCTAACTTAATAATATGGCAATAATTAGGGCAATTATTAACTCCATTTTTCACTTAAGTTCAAAACATCTCTTTAATTAATGCTTAAATTTTGTCTGACTTTTGAACATTTTGTATCTTGGTTGACATCTTTCTTGATCTCATCATGATATGCATGAATATAGTATCAAATTTTTTATGTTATCCACTTTTATGTAATGATAGTTGTATGTCCCTCACTATTGTGATG